>CAJPEX010001962.1:0-19174 GCA_905338405.1 Notodromas monacha
ATCGATAAAAACAACTCATTCGTGACACAACCGAGTAAACGTGACGCATTCCATTTACTCGAGCTTTCAAATATTCATTTCCCGTGATCCCGAAGGTTGCATCCTAACATTAACTTTCAAGAAGATCTGAAGATCTGTAGCTGGACTCGTCGAGGGTTTCATTTTAGCTTTATTTATGGTACAGTAGTTTTTTTTTAGAGGGAGGTCCAATAAATTCGTCACTAGAGAACGTTGGTAAATGGTACATAAAGTTGCACAACAATTGAAGAAAATGAAATTTGTGAAAATTGTTGGTACTGTGCACGGTAAAAATGTGAAAATTACCTTTGCTCTACGTTTACTCAGGAGTTTTCCGATACTGCGGAGAGATCTTAAATTTTTAAAATGTAATGATGCCAATATTGAAAAGGTGCGGAAATATATTACCATCACAAATTGAACTTCCTAGAATTTGAAACATGCCATTTGGAACTCTGTCAGAAACATTGAGACCTTATAAAACAATTTAAATTAAAAGCCCGTCACTTTCAAATTAGCCTTCGGGATTCATATTCATTTTTTTCGAAGTTGACGATTGGCAGCAGAGTTTAAAATGAACAAAGCCGGCAGGCAGGAAAATGTATCGGCTTTCGAAACGAATTCCAAGAATGGAACAAATGACTCCAGAAAATAGTCACAAACGAAATCCGAAAAGTACATCAAACCACAGCGCGACAATTACAGTACAGTTGAACCTCGATAACTCGAATCGTCGCAAGTCGAATACCTCTTCATTTCGAATTGTTTTCAATTCCCTGTCTGAAATACCTTAAAGGCATTCAAAAACCTTTCTGACTTGAATACTTAACCCCTTAAAGTACTTAAACCTTCATAAGCCGAATTTTCCGGAGGCCTTCTGGCTAATATTTTAATGACGAGAAAAGAAACGCAATAAAAATCTAACTTGCGTTTCGGAAGGACGTGGAAAGCCTAATCGGGCAAATAAACTCTTGCAACCATGTTTAGCATCCTTTAACCTAATTTAAAAAGCCATTTGAGATCCAAAATATCACCAATTCAAATTTCCTGTAATTCTTTTTTTTCTTCAACAAAAATGATCGCTTCTCCAACTCAAAACCTCTCTAACTCGATTGATAGGAGTCGCACGTGGACGTAAAAATCATACAATATAACGCGTCCATTCAATATAAAGTTCAGCTGAGTTTGCAGCCTGGTGTGTTTTCTAGTTCTCCACACACACATACACCCCTTTTTTAACGTTGCCCTGAGCTCGCTATGTGCGCCAAGTTCTCCTCTTGACTTGGCTGAGGGCCCTCCCACCCATGAGACAGGTTGGGTTTCCTTCACCTCCGTTGGAATTTATTCACGGTAAAAAAAAAATATATATAACTATACTGTACTACAGTATATACAGAATACTCATTCAAGGCCAGTAGATTAGGATAACTGGTGCACTCGGCGAAGCTTAAGCCTCAACTGAATCACACACAAGGTCGCGACACCCCTTTCTTTAACGCGAAGCAGGGCAACAACAAAAAAATAAGCAAAAATGGGTCAAAGGGTTTGAACATGAGGGAAGGGGATCGATGTTCAAGCTCATCATTCTGTCCTCCACGAAAACCCTTCCACGGGTCAGTCGAGTCTAAACCATTCTTTCACGATTGGGTTCTGCGAAAACTAGACACTTTCAGTGATACGAGATTAGATTTGAGATTTAATCAGTGTTTCTCTCACGTTTTTTGAGCATGACATGGTGTCGACACTTGCGACAAATTTGTCATCATTAAAAAAAAAAAATAGAAGCATCAATGTTGAGTTGACTTGACCTTTTCACACTTGAGAAAATCTATTTACCGTCAAACCTATAAAAGACAAATTAAAGAGATCGGCAAAAAAATCAAATCGAAGATGTTTGGAGTTAAGGAAATGCATTTCTGTTGGGTGGGGGGAGAAGAATTACAGGATATTTCAATTTGTTATATCCTGAGCCTCAAATTGCTTCTTACATGAGTTGACAGGATGCTGAACTTGGAGGCAAGGGTTCATTTGCCCAAATGGTCTTTCACTTCCTTTCAAAACACATCAAGGCACATATCTATTGCTTTTCGCTTTCCTGTGTCAATAAATTAATAGCCAAAATGCCTCCAGGAAATTCGAATTATGGCTGGAAAACCTTCGAGATAGAAACAATCCGACTGGGACTAGAACTAAAAATTACCGTACTTTCGACTTTCAGCCACCTTTTCCTGCCCAGTCACCCACATCTCAGTTCCAAATTCATTTTCAAGGTGAAAAAATTCAAAATTATTCATTAAAAATAAATCCGTCGAAGTTTTTTGCATCGCAAGAAATACGAGTCTACGGCCTTGAAATAAAAATACGAGGTATCTTGTTTGCTTATGATTTTTCGGCCTCCTAAAGCACACTTCATTTTGACTCGACCTTGCATAACACATCCGACACGTCCTAGGTCAAACGTTGTCTCTAGGCGAAAACGACCTTCAGCACGGTGGGAAAAGGGGGAAATGTTTGCCAGGTCGGGGTCTCGTCAACACGTCGACCTGAATCGCGACGAAACTCGTTCCCACTTTTACAACCCGGTTCGACTGCTTCCCGAGCAATCCACTCGCCGTGCTCGTGGTTTCCCGCAACCTCGAGGCGGAAATGCGGGACAAGAACCGGGGAGGGGGGAGAAAAACAGCCGGAAGCGGAACAGAAATGAAATAATGCTTATTCCATGCACATTCGTTCCCATTCTTTACCCGAACGAAGGAGGGATAGTTATTCCAGTCCACGATCCGTGGAATCGGGTGAGGAATTCGGGAATCCTGGACTCAAATCCTGAATCCTGGTTCCAATGGAACGCAGAGAAAATTGTAATGCGATAAAAAATGGGAATGGCGGTAAAATCTAATTGCAATTCAGTCACGATTTTTTCTTCTTTTCAACGTCAGAAACTCGACATTCAATAATTTGAAAATAGAAGTGCTGCACTAGAAAATGTCATGCCTTTATAGAAATCCGATTTATGACTGAATTGAGAAAATTACATGGAATATGCAATAATCACAAAAATGAAAGATTCTGGAAAGAGACGAGGGGCTTCTCAAAATTTACAAACTAACAAGAATCTAAGACAATGTAAGAATCTCATCGCAAATCGGACAATCGAAAATTTACCGCAAAAGCTCTGATCAGTTCACTGCAAGCTCATTTCATAAATAAGAACTTTCTGAAATGCTCGAGCTTATCGGGATGGATATTCTTCATTAAATCTTAAATTCACTCCAGAGGAATACAATTTCAAAAATGTTTTCTGGAGTTCTCAGAATCTTAAAACAGTTGCATCTCAACATTCAAATATCAAAGACATCAAGAACCGACGAACATTTGAAAAAACAAATTAATTTCCATAAATTTTAGCATTCATGAATTCTCACCACGAAGAGCAAAATTCGCCTTCACAACTATCCTGCGAAAAATCCTTCCTGAAAAACTTTCCTGCTTCACAAATAAAAAATGTTATCCAAGAGAAAAGGTGTGACATTTTCCCTGAATGAAACTCCGCAAAAATTCCTCGCCGAACAGAGTAAGAGTCACAAATTACTTATTCAAATAAACGAACAAAATGCATCCAAAATCATTGCCGACTAATGATGGTTATGTACTCCGGAAGTTATGGGGAGTTTAGTTTCTTCTGCATCACAAATTTGAATCACGTCATTAAAAAAAAAGGGGGGGGAATAAATTTGACGAATCGACAATCCATCATTCAAGAAGTCAGAGGAGGAAGTCACTCTTATTTGGGTGTTTTCAAGTACAGTATCAGATAACTAGAACCTTCTTCGGCTACGCGAGTATCAATTCCGTCCAAACCAGTGTCAGGTCGTTGTCGTCCCCGAGGTCACGAACAGCTCGGCTAGGCAACAGTTCTTGCTCGTCAATAAACAAGGTCAGGAGAAAAGGAAGCGTCAAAAACGAAGGAATACAAAACAGGGCTAAGCTTCACGATGATATTCAACAACAACAAAATATACGTCTCACGCATTCCACCGAACCCTTTTCCTCTGGGTTGTGACCTGCTTGGCTGGAAGCCAACAAAATTCCCCAATGCACAACGGGGTAACGAAAAATAAAATAAAACCAAGATTTCAAGTGCCCCAAAAAGCCGACCCAGTTTCGACACTAATCATAGCTTAGCCTTTTCTTCATAATAAGTGCTACGCAATTTTTTCCCCCAAGGGAATTAGCGAAAAATCCATAGAAGATGTCGTTAGAGGCAGAAATGATGACACAGAGCGACATCAAATTCCCAATTAAACACGTCAATCCAAGGCAACAACAGGCATCATGAGGGCATAGGAAGTAAGTTCCAATTCATAATCCGAAACGACGAAAAATTTTTCTGCATAACCGATTTGAGAATTATAAAATCGCGAGTTTATGACATTCGTTCATTTTAACGCATACGAAGATCTCGAAACTAGCGTATCCAGCATCATGAGTTCAACTCCAGGAAACCCAGACAAACGCACTGCCCGTATCTCTTATCAACGCAAAATTTAGAATTTACATGGCTCTTCCGTTTGCGAACACGAAAATATTCCGTGGTGTTGAACCAGAAAAGTGCTTGAGCGAGTCAAAAGTTGGAGGCGAATATCGCTCAAAACGCTGAAGCAAGAACTTCATGTACTGAACTTCATTGGGAGCTTGAAATGTTTTCAAAAACAATATTTAAACGAAACATCTTTATTCTAAAAAGCAGAATCTACTTATTATACAGCTGATGCTCTTAGACTCGAACTTCAAGGGGCCAGCAAAAAATTAGAGTTGGAGATTTTTTGATTTACGGAACGAGCATTTTTGTTGGGGGAAAGAAAGGACGAATTACAGGAAATTGTAATTGGTGATATTGTAGGCCATAAATTGCTTCTTAAATGACTTAACGGCCTACTGAAGTTGGAGGCCAGGGTTCATTTACTCAATTAGTAGTTCACGTCCTTTCAAAACACGTTACATTTTTATTGCTTTCTCTTTTGTGTCAATAAAATAATAACCAGAAGGCCTCCAGAATATCCGAGTTATGCAGGTTTGAGAAGGGAAGCCTTCTAATTGTGGATGTTTTTGAGGCACTGTTTGTAAATAAATCAGAGAGGGACTTGAAAATAATTTGACTCGGGGAGTTTCGAGACATCGAGGTAAAAATGGATTGTATTAACGCTTCGGTACCCGGCAAAGAGACTGCATCATGCTAGATCATTATTTTTTTGCCCATTGCAAATTTACGTGAGAAGGACCCAGATAATGGGACCCGGAAAGTTCACGGTTTCGGGAAAATCCCTGATAATCTGATTTCGCTTCATTATTCTCGATACTCAAAATGAAAATTGCAGCGATGCAACGCGAAAAAAATGCTATTCCTACAGAGAAAATTGTATTGGTCAGAACGAGAGAGGCGTTTTTGCATTCAAACTAACAAATGCTTTCGGTTAACGAGCACGGTTGGGAAACCCGGCGTAATCGAGCAAAATCACGAAATCGTTTGAAATATTGCTCAGACATTTGAGCGAGAAAAATAAATCTCAAATTCGTCGAGTCGCAAAAAAAAAAAAAAGCGCGGGTGGATATTTCGCGAGCAGCTACCCGACTTTCTCTTCTGCGCAAAAATGAAACAGAATTACTAAGCTCGGAAGACGGGATGATTAGAAGGAATCCGATTGCATTTATGAATGCGTCAACGCTTTTTGTAAAGCTCCCTAAAGCAGCCGCTCTTCGACTCGCGCAAAGTTTTCAAGTAGGTTCAACAAAAGTTTTTGGAATAAAAATTGAAACCAAGTACGATTAAACTCGAAAATAATTATTGTTTCGAAAATAAAAGTTTCAGCACAAGGAAAAAATGCAGTCATGTTTGACATATTTTGCAGAACATATTTGCAAAAGTCACCTGGCAGCTTTTCGCTCGTTACTCAAAATGATGAGGCGCGCCCATCTCGAAGGTTTTTTTTGCGCCGCCCAGCTTTCCCTTCAGAATTCTTTAAATAGACACATCATTAATTGCAAGGGTTGCCTCAACATCTTCCATGGTCATTCTGCCACTCTCATCAACAGCCGCCGCTTGGGGTGAAAATCTGGCGGCTGTAAATGCGGCCTTCAATAAAAATTGTAGAATTACCTCGGGATGTCCAGAGGCAACCCTTGGAATTAATGCCGCATCAATTTCAAGAATTCTGAGGAAGAAGCTGGGCTAAACGAGGAAATCTGCGAAATGGGCGCCTCATCTTCTGAGTGAAGAGCAGAAGCTGCCACTTTTGCAAACAAGTCCACAAGATACGTCGAACAGGGCTGAATTTCTTCAATTTTTTTTCTTGACGACAATCGTTTTTTCAGCTGAATCCTACGTCATTTTGATTCCAAGAACGTTTTTGTTAGACCCATCGTACATTACAGTATAGTAATCGTTCAAATCACCAAGAAGAATTTCGAATAATAGAGGGTGGAGCAGGAAAACATTCGAAATGAACATCTCGTCAACTCAAGGAAAGCGTCGAAGCCAAAATCAGTGAACAATTCAAGTGCAAATACGGTGTGAACTGCATCCCACATTGGCTTCGTATTCTCATCTGATATAAGTCATACCGTTGTTTCAAATATTCAAAAACAACCTTTCACAAAAAAGGTCGTCAAAAAGTGATTAAATTGGAATAAATACTGTTTTACAAGTTACAACTGAGGACCGGGAAAATTGCAACTTCACATTCAACTTTCACCTCGTTATCCTCATGCCTTCGCATTGAATACCGTATTGACAGCAATTAGTTCAGGGTAATACGGGGAGAGATATTTGGTCTCGGGACAGGAAGCAACGGTTTCCGCTGATTATCGCTGTCCTCAGGATTCTTCCGTGTTCACATGCCCCAGTGGCTCACAAAATTAGCCAGTGGATTTCGACTGAAGGCCGTCAAGGAAATCGGGTTATTTCAGACTCCTTAGATTACTATTTTAGATTGCTATTTTGGTGAGTTAACTGCACAACTGATAAAAAATGTTGCCACTGGCTGTTGGCCGATCAATTAGACGTGCCAACTCATTCAGGTAATTCTGTTCATCGATGCTCAAAAATGTCGAAAAAAAAATCATTTCACATCAACAAGGACCGCTGCAGTCGACAAGTGAAACGCACAAAGACTTAAAATGGAAAATGGGAAGCGTTTAAATGACAAGAATTTATTGCAGTAAAGAAAAAGAGAAGAAAGTAAAAATCAGGATATACGCATTGATTTCCCTTACGTATGCATTCAATCAACGATTGCGTACAACCTATATTTAAAGAATTCAATTCAATCCCAAATTTTATCGGTTTAGCGACTATATTTATATTACTTAATACATTTCAAAATATGAAAAATATCACGAATACAGACGCCATCGTCGGCAACCATACTAGCGACATCTTGACATAGTCAAGAATCGTGGAAACAATTTCATTGGCCAGGTGTCGCTTCTAGGCAACACTTCCAAGCCAGACAAGATTCTTCAACAAGTCTGTATGACGAGAACATTTTCTTGCCCATAAGATTCTCTCCCCATGCTGCGTGAGTTCTCTACAACGCATTTCTTTTCAATTGTGTATGATTTTAAATCTTACAGAGACGCGTCTTGACAGCCAGTGAAATTCACCCGCATCAATTAAGACACTTGGCAGAAGTCCAACGGCCGAAGAAGCACACATACGGTGAACTGTCTTACGAAAGATCTTCGAAAGAATCCTTCCATTCAAGGAATGAACCCCTCGCGGCGTCAATTAATAGGGAAGAGGCTACTGTATATATAAATACTCGTTTTCTTTCTCAAGAATAAAATCCGTCAGCAAAGGGGGTGAATGAAACTGGAACTCACCTATCCGACGCAGCTGCGGCGGCGGCGGCGGCAGCTGCAGCAGCAGTTTCACTGATGGCGTTTGAAACGGCTGCCACGGCGGCCGCCGTGATTCCCGCCACCGTCGCCGACGCAGCGTCCATCCTATGCGTCGGCTGGGAAGGCGCCACATCCGCCAAACGCGGCACAGGTGTCTGTTGTTGTTGATGCTGCTGCTGTTGCCCCCGTCCGTCGCCGCTCTCTGGCAACGGCGGCAAAGACGGCGTCTGTGCCACCATCGTCACGTCTTTACCGGGGTCCTGAGGCGGCGGTGGCTGCTGCTGCTGCGGCGGCGCCGGCGACAAGACTTGATGGAGCATCACAGGCTGCTGCTGCTGCAGTGGTGCAGCGTCCGGCACGGACATGGACGCCATCGGGTGCAGCACCGGCGCCGGCAACAACGGCGCCATTTGCGTAGGTATTCCACTCGTTCGCATATATTGCCCAGTGTCGTAGTGCTGTGCGGCGCCGTTGGCGCCGACGGCGGAAGCGTAGGCCACGTGGTTGCCCTGCTGCTGCGTTTGCTGGGCCGCTGATGGTGGACCAATCACGGTTTGCATCGACGGCGGCTGTTGTTGCTGGGACTGCTGTGGTGGTGGTTGTTGTTGTGGAGGCGGCTGCTGCTGTGGCGGCGGTAAATGCTGCTGAGGCTGTTGATGATATTGCACTTGTGTCCCTCCTCCTGAGGCGTCAAGGAAAAGCTCATGAAAGTAGAACTTACACAACCAGTTTGAAAGGTGACGTAATCGAAATCCTATCGATCCTTTTTTTTCTATCATTTTTAAATTATTTCCGGCATTAATTACAATGGTACCCTGCGTAAGTGAAGGAAAATTAATGGTCTTGAGAAATATCCGCATGTACAAGGTGGCCACGAAAATTCTAGAAAACTTTCCGATCAACAAGATCAAAAGTACGGAAATGGAAAAAAGGTTTAAGGGAAAAAACAGATAAAAAAAAAAATTCACGTCCTTCGATCAATAAACTGTTGTTTCATTCTAATATAATTCAGGATTCCGTGAAGCATTTGAAAAAGCCGCCAATGAAAAATGTTTCCAAATTCCCCACGAACTACTACAAGGTAGAAATGCTGATAATGATATATTAACTTTTTAAAGTTCAAGATAATTTCCAATTTATAACACTTGAAAAATCCACGCTCTCAAACTTTGAAAGTCGAGGATTTCATTTTCGTTAGAATTACATACTTGAAAAATGGAGCCAAGAAACAATCTTTCCTTTCAAGTTTGGAGCTGACTCATCTATTCTTATAATAAAGTACATTCATGAGTGAAAAACGCATATTTGACATTTTCCGACTACGACCAATGAACCAACATCTGACGCACTTTTTTCCGAAAAATTTTCAACATTTTCTACAGGCCACCTTGCATCATCACAAAATTTGTGCGGAAAGCAAGTGGGGTAGTGAGAAAGAAGGGAAAATCCTGCCATATTCTGAACAAGGGTTCCTTTCGCTTCAAGGAATTCATGACTTTTTTGCAGCTCTGTACCAAGAAATACATTCACCACTAATTCAACAGCTAATACTGTACATGTATAAATGATCTTTTTTTTCGGATGACAAAATGTGTTCCGATTATAACTTCCGTTTTCTCGAACAATGGTTGTTGCCATGAGGATGGGACAGATTCCGTCACACTTCCTCAACTTGTTCGGTACTCAGCTCAGGGTAGTCCTTTCCTGTTTTTACAAGCGAAGGGACAGAAACACGGTTTAAGGCACCAGCTGGCCTACTTCTGTCCTAAAAAGGCAACAAAGTGTGTTTTTTGCGGAACACTAGACACAAATTCTACTCTTATAGCTCCCCAAAGAAAAAATACTAGTGGTCGTGAATATTAGCTCGTATATAGCACTACACAAGGAGTGATTCATTGCTTTGTACGAAAGATTCATAAAAAGCTTAGATTCAGCGGTGTTCTCCAGAACTTTAAGCTCTCATTGATGAATGAGGCAATGTCAGAGGAATTGGAAAATTAAAAAAATAAATCATTACGAAAACGAAAGCTGTACTTGTCTCCACACTTGATTTAAAGAAAAGAATAATACGGTATTACTTCATTCCGAAGAATCTGAGCAAAACATATACTGTACCTCAATTTGATGCGTTAGTTATGTTTCTTGCTTCAATAGTTGTTTTCAGCAAAGCATAAGCAAATCTAACGAACGAGCTAAACGCCTAACCTCTCCTTGTTTTCTACTTTTCTAGTACCAATTTGGGCATTCAAATTGAAAAAGAAAAGACAACTTTCGCAAATGAAAATGGGAATTTGAAAAAAAAGAAGCAAAATCTTGTCGGATCTCTGAGCGCTTATTTAAAACTTCTTCGCACCTAATGTAAACAGTCGCTTATAAAATGAGAAGTTGTAGCCTAAAGGAAGTTAGAGGTAGTATTTGTTAATTGTTTTCATTGATTCCCGAATTATAAAATTAAACACACCAGGCAAGGCGTTCACTACCAAACCGCCACCCAGGGACTGCGGCGGTGGCGGCTGTTGGACATACTGATACGACGGCTGCGGAACATGGGATACACCGTTTTGCGGCTGCATCTGGTATTGCGGCGGCAGAGACTGCGCTTGCAGTTGTTGCGGCGGCGGCGGTTGCTGCTGCTGTTGCTGTGACGGCTGAACAGCAGCCATGACAGACGCTGCTTGGTGATTCCCCATCGCTAATACGTTGAGTGGCTGTAGTTGGTAGGGCTGTAACATTTGAGAACAAGCCATGAGTCGAGTCCCATCAGGAAAGGACAAAAATGTTCGCTTCCCTGTCTTTGTGCCAAATTCCGTGGTCGACCGGATGAAGACAGGATTTTTCCGTTGTTTCACACAAAAAACGCCTTTCACTAGACACAAATTCTACTCTTATAGCTCCCCAAAAGAAAAAATACTAGTGGTCGTGAATATTAGCTCGTAAATAGCACTACACAAGGAGTGATTCATTGCTTTGTACGAAAGATTCATAAAAAGCTTTGATTCAGCGGTGTTCTCCAGAACTTTAAGCTCTCATTGATGAATGAGGCAATGTCAGAGGAATTGGAAAATTAAAAAAGTAAATCATTACGAAAACGAAAGCTGTACTTGTCTCCACACTTGATTTAAAAAATAATAATAATACGGTATTACTTCATTCCGAAGAACCTGAGCAAAACATATACTGTACCTCAATTTGATGCGTTAGTTTTGTTTCTTGCTTAAATAGTTGTTTTCAGCAAAGCATAAGCAAATCTCACGAACGAGCTAAACGCCTAACCTCTCCTTGTTTTCTACTTTTCTAGTACCAATTTGGGCATTCAAATTGAAAAAGAAAAGACAACTTTCGCAAATGAAACTGGGAATTTGATTTTTTTTTCTTCGTTTTAGAACAGCCTAGAGACTCGCGAATAAATTTTGAAGAAGCGTGGATTACATTTGTCAGCGAATATTTTACTCTTCAACATCGGATTTCCTTCAATCTCCATCATAAACAATTAGTTGCGGCGGCGGCGGTTGCTGCTGCTGTTGCTGTGACGGCTGAACAGCAGCCATGACAGACGCTGCTTGGTGATTCCCCATCGCTAATACGTTGAGTGGCTGTAGTTGGTAGGGCTGTAACATTTGCTGCGGCGGCGGCGGCTGCTGCTGTTGCGCCACCGTCGCTTGTGACGGAACCACATTGGGCGCCGTCGGTTGCGGGGGCGGTTGTTGCTGTTGTTGCAATATCACGTTCTGTGCCTGTACTTGAGAGTTCTGCGGAAAAGATGGACGAAAGATCCCGTGATTTACGTTCCGAAAATGTCCCTAAAATTCCTGACGACTTCGAAGAACGGATCACATTAACAAACTTGTACTTATTTATACCCAACGGGTGTTCTATCGTCGCTTTTCAGAATTGAAAATCTCAAAATACTACGGTTGTCCCACTTGAACGCGACCTTGGGTATTTCTAGAGTAGGTTTGATTTCAAATAAAGATTATGTTAAGAGCCCATGATGCTTTCAGCCTCCGGAAATTTTTTGTGAAAGTTTTTCAATTTACTGCTGACATTGAAATTGTTGCTAGCAGTACAGCAGACATTAGAAAATGTTTTTAAAAAATTACGTTTAAACGAACAAAAAAATTCAGTTTTTAGCTGACCAGACAAATTTTTCCCGCGGAAACCAAAAATTTTTCACGTATCACCATAAATTGAGTTAAACTCGTCTTTCCAGACATACATAATACAGTATAGAAAAAGCCAAGGTCGTGCCCAAGCGGGACAGCGAATATTAATTTTTTTTATACAGCATTTATACCTTTTATACAGCAAGGCTCATTTTTTAATGTCCTTCAGTAACTTAATTACGACTATGATCAAATTCTCATTATTCCCAGTGTCCGCAGGGAATCATCAAGCACGAATAATCCATAATTATGGATAATCAGAAGTCCATGAACATGTGGTTCAAAAAAAGGCAGTGTTCGGTCCGATTAAAAATGCGAGTATGCCGCTCAAGACTATGAACCAGGGAAAGATGCTGCTTGTCCTGTGTTCACGTAAAAATATCGCCGTGTGCTGCCAATTAACCTGAGGTTCAACTTTAAATTACTTTAACACATTATTCTTACATTTGCTTGCCAGTTTCGAAGGACTATTCTCGAATTGCTTCAGCATTTTCGCTTCGATACTATGTAATGTAGATTCCCATCCGTATGAGCCGTCCAAGTTTTGAACTTGGACAACTCATTTTGAACACAGAAAATCGGATAGTTCAGCTCAGTGGTCTGCAACCTTCAGCATAATAAATTTTTTAAACGTGGTAATGAAATCTGTTATCTTACATTTTCGCACACAATGGCAGTTGAAATTACCTGATGAAAAATTTTAAGTTGGCTTTTCCATAAGAACACTTCAAATTTTAACCTGCTGGAAAACATAACTTCAAGCATTCTTTCCGTGAAATCTTTATTGAAGCCCAGCTTCCTAATTATTTGAAGAAATTCCACAATAGCTGCTTCACTGGTTCATTACTCAATTTTTGCAATTCAGTAAGTTTCGGTTGAAGGACTTTAAGGCAGGTGTATAAAAAATGCCTACGGGTCTGAAAAAAATGTATGGAAAATTCCCAGTCCACGGACCCAAAAAGGTTGGGGAAAAGTGTTTACTTGTTGCACGGATTGCATTTCAAGGACCACGAAAAAGTATGATAAATTCAACGAACTTGCTGGTAAGCCATTTGCATCATCTGCTGTGGCTGTTGTTGTTGTTGTTGTTGATGCAATTGCTGGACAAGTGCCTGCTGCTGCTGTTGAACCAAGGCTGGCTGTTGTTGCATTAACCCTGGTGACTGCTGTTGCATTTGTTGCATTTGCAACTGCTGCAATTGCTGGGTGAAGTGCTGCGGCATGAGAACCTGTGCATAATCCGAGGGTTGAGATTGTGCAACGATCCTTTGCTGGTGTGGTTGCTGTTGTTGTTGTTGTTGCTGCTGCTGCTGCTGCTGCTGTTGTTGTTGGTGGTGGTGTTGCTGCTGCTGCTGACCGGGGGAAATACTCGTGCCTGAAGGCACGTTCGACACGGACACGAACGTCGCCGACGGCGCCGACACGGGTGTCGAGGGAGTCGACATTCCGCATCCGACGGGGACGGAGATTTTGCGGCGCGACGGAGATTCGGCTCGAATCGGATCCATGGTCACCTGTCAAAAAACAAAGTTCAATCCAATTCAGACTTTTGAAACAAACTCGATGCCCGAAAGGCAAGCTTCTTTTTTTTTCACCGGCCCAAACTTGATCAACATTCCAAGCACCTTCAGATGTAATTCATCGCCGGGAAACAACTTCCGACAGCATCGAATCTTCCCCTGCGAAACACACTACATTCATCCTCGAACCTTTCGCGCAACTTAAAAAAGAGAGAGGCTATTTTACAAAGAACGGTTCGGAAATACTGACTGTCTGTGTTGCTTTTCATTAAAACAAAATTCTCCCGGGATCTCAGTTTCTGGGTTAAAATACTCCAAATCAAGGCGGAATTGATCATGGACAAAATTACGAATAGGCCTCTCAATTAGGCAATGATTCTCTGCAATTTACCACTGACTTGTTCTTTCGGCAACAAAAAAGTTTTACACGGAACCCTGAGAAACTGTGAAACCAAGACACTTGATATAATCTAAACAAATATTCAAAATCAAATCAAAGACAAAAATCAATGCATGCCCAAAATAAATTTTATAAAGATCAGACACGCATTCCGGTCCTGTTTCTCAGTAACTCTCGAAACCCTGATAACAAAAAAATCAAGGAGTGACGTACGCTTCCTTTTCAACGGAATTGGACACGGCATTGATCAATTCCTCGACTGAGCAATGCTGCCGATGTCTCGTCTAGTTCGAAAAGATGGAATACTTGAATAATTTTATTGGATCAAGCTCACGTGGAATCTTCATCAGGCGCGGAAAATATTTCGCGAGGGAATTTTCCAGGATCCAAACTTACCGAAAATGTTATTTTCGTATTTCCTTTTGTGCATTTCGCCTCAACTCGGCTCTCTCCGAATTACACAAGCACCTCTCCATTTTTTCAACTGACTGAGGCTTTTGCAACTTTAATATTCAATGATTCACAACTTCATGAGTCGAAGCCTTTTTCCGGCACAATAAAGTTACGGGAACTACTCGGATTGCATGAGTCCCAAGAAGTTCCGAACTTTTAGACCTCCCCCACGTAACCACAAAGAAAATTGTGGGAGTTGTGGACTTCAGGCGTCAAAATGAAGAAAAGCAGAAGGTTGGTGAATACGCAATTCATAAATTATCAAGGAAGACGTTTCCCTCGTGAATTGCGCGCGATAAACTCATTTAAATTCGAAAATATACGTCACTATATACATGAAAAAATGTCCTCGCATTTCCATCTTATCGAAATCATAACTCGAACCTCCCTATGTCGAATTTTTTCAAGTCCCTGCCAGAATTCTTTTGGAAACAATGCATTAAAAACCTTCCCAACTCGAAGGCTTTCCCCTTGATCGAATTTCCTGGATGCCTCCTGGTTATTTTTTTTTTATTGACGCAGGAAAAAGAAAAGCAATGCCTAATAATTCAACTTCGTGCGTTTCGTAAGGATGTGAAAGATAATTAAACAAATAAACGCTTGTGTTCAACTTCAGCATCCTGTCAACTCATTTAAGAAGCTATTTAGGGCCCGGAATGGCACCAATTAAAATTTCCCCAATATTTCTCTCTCCAACAAAAACACCTGCTTCCCAAAGTCGAATTTTTCTGCTGTTCCTTTGAAGCTTGACTTGAAGAGGTTAGTCTCGTATAATGTTAAAGGCTGCTAGTTTAAAAATATTTAATAACCAAAAACTATGTTCTTGTGGAAAAACGTTTTTGAAATTTATTTTTGCTTGCGAGGCTGATTTTGAAGCAGCCCAAAAATATCAATTGACGATGAATGAGCTGCCCAAGTCGGCGTTAAATCGAAAAGAATCATCGCTTAGTTCAGAGTCTCATTTTACTATTGTCCAAAATCAATTGAACCTCATTCACGAAGTAATTTAAAGTTCAGAATATCACCCTTACTTTTCTTTGCTGGTCCCTTCAAGTTCGACTTAAAGAGGTTCGACTGTAATCAACAAAACGGGTAAACCTGTCTAGCACAAAAAAATGTAGGTGGAAAAAACGCTGTAGACGAGATTTTTTTTACCTGTGGGTTAATCATGGAAGCCGGTTTGGACGACGGCGTAGCGCCGGTTGGCAACACTGCTGCCGAGCCAGCGCTTGGCGCCGCAGGAGGCAAATGCTGTTGACGATCCGGAAAGTCGAGGCAATTCCACCGACCCCGTGCATATTTCTCCGTAGCGTCCAACTTCACTATCCGAAACCGATTCTGCCACTGTTTCGTTTCCGCGTCTTTGTCGTCGCCCATCTCCTAAGGGGACGACGGACACGATAATGAAAAATACCACTCCGGTCAAGTTAGTTCTTCACGAACACACACAATCCCTCGGAAAAGCCTCAAGAAGGTCGAAATCACCAGCAAAATCCCCACTTCCGGGAAATTCTCCTTGAAAAAATTCCCCAAGCACAAGAAGTTGCTCTCTTGACCTAAAAACAAGCATTTCGAAGTTCCCTTACAAAACCAGAAATACTTACTTTCATGAAGAAAAAAAACCACGAATTTTCAACCGTATACACCCTGATCAACTCGTTTTCCCCCCCTTTCGATGATTCAACAAATAACTTCTTTCAAAGAGTCAATAGAAACCCCACGTGACACACACATACTCAACATACACATCACACAGGTGAACTCAATTTCAACTTATCCCAAACTTCACCACGCTGAAAAGAAAAATTTGTCTCAAGAAAGTCTTTTTGGAGGGTAAAAGGGTCCCCGAAACCCAGTTCATCCTGTTTGCAAGTAAGGCGAAGGTATTAAAAGTACAGTACACTGAAGTCCGCCGATATTACTACCCTTTCCGGAAACATCGATTTGCATCGCAAAAAATCATCCATAGAAAACATTCATTTGCATCGCAAGAAATATCACGGAGATCTAACTCAACACGACATCAAACTAACGTTATATCGAGACATACCTGAAAAAAACTAAACATGTCATAAAAATGTGAGTCATGGGCTGAAAAAGAAGGCTTAATCGAAGGCCGGAGTCACGAGGAAAAAAGTATCCCCGCTAACTCAACTATAAAACCAAGATGATCTTACAAAATTACTGCAGTGGAACCTCCATGACTCAAGCCTTTCTAAGTCGATTTTTTTCAAAGTCTCTTGTCAATATTCCCCTAGAAGCAATGCTTTAAAAGTCAGCCCAACTCGTATTTTCCGGAGTCCTTTTGGTCATCATTTTAGTGAAATAGGAAAGAGAAACGCAATAAAAATGTAACCTGATGTGTTTCGAAAGGAAGTGAAAGGTACCAATTAAGCAAATGGACCCTTGCCTTCGCAACCTCCTCAAGTCGATTTTTCTGCAAGTCCCTCGAAGTTTGCTTCAAAGAGGTTTGACTGTACGTAAAGTATTGGAGTTACAGCAGAAAGAATGAAGCATATCCGAACTAAACTAGTCGAATATTCGCACCTTGGATACGGATTCGAAGATGGGCGTATGAATGCACAGACTCTGCGGGAGCAGCTTAAATAAGGGAAAAATCCCCGTGAAAGTGGACGAGTCGAATTTAAACGAGGGGTATCACGAGTTTTTAAAAAGTTGCAGGTCTTCTAACAATGCTGTGATTTACAAAAACAAAAATTGTTTTACTTGAAATAATGCATGTTGAAATATAAAAATTAAAAGTACAGTACCTGAAATTGGTCCGGAAATTGGGTGTGACTGGAAGAGGGACTGATTTGCAAGCCGGGGTCCAGATGAGGTTCCCGACGATCCTCGGCCTCATCGCCAGAGTCATCAGCCTCTGGGATGTGAGTTCCGGTATCGGTCACACTCGTAATCTGAAAGGACGCCAACTTCTTCTTAGGCTGGTCAGCATTTTCCATGGACGCGCCATCGCTAGTCACAGGAACATCGTCTGCATCTTCCATTGCCCACTGATTAGTTATGTACACTTGACTAATCACGCGAAAGCCCACACTTCATGTTGCATTGATCTTTCGGCCAAAACATTGATTCCGATTCTCGGGTTTGCTATCACAGCTCGGGAACGTCGAAAAGCCGACTTGGAGAAAAAATAGAGAAGAAAGGAATCGTCGCGTTTTTGCTTGACGCACTTCCGGGTACGACCGCACATCACTCAACCCACAGCAGAACCATGGGTTTACCTTGAAAGGAAATAGAACCAAGCACCGCCTTCACGCCTTGTGCATTTTCAGCCTGCATCAAAAATTCTGCCTTAAGGACACCAAGCGATATTTCGGAGAAAAACGTACGATGATCTGGCTAGTCACCAAGTGACCCTCACAGCCTAATTCATCTTTGCTGGAAGCGTCCTAATGTCAGCCTTTAATTTTAAATGTGCTTAAGGGAGGTTACTCTAACGAAACTACACAAAGGCGAAGAACATACTCACTCCCCGATCAGCATACAGTATTTCATTTCATTCATGGAATCCACCCGATTTAAGAACTGAAAAAAGGCACAACACCGGGAACGATCGCTTCCGTTGCGACAGACAATCGACTCATTTTTTTTTCTCTGAAGCTGACACATCCAATGCTTGAACTGAACGCATGGAAAATCCGAACTCATACAATTTACCGATCGAGACAATTTCTTATAAAACGTGATAACTTCATTGAAGATACAAGTCTGCCATCATGGAATTCTTACTGCACGCAGCTGCTGAAAAAATCCAAATTTCTACTGCAAGTGAAAATGAAAAACTTTTCCACGTGGTGAGAAAGAGGGATATTTGAATACATAATCCAATGCCACCATCGTTTAAATTCGAGGGATCAAGGCCTTCAATACGCCCCACTGCTCCGAACGTTTCAGACTTCGGCTCAAATGAGACTGCGACACCGCTAACGCAATCATTCAAATCCCTTCTCGCCGACGAAGGCTCGCGCTATATAATTCTTCCGGATTTACTAATAGTCGATAAACACAGGTTACAATGACTGAAAGCTGTACAGGTCTTCCAAGTAATAATGCACAGTTCCATTCCTGACACAAAACTGTTAGATTTTGCACGCAATCGCTGCGCGTACCACGGGAGAACGGGAATCCCCGACGGAAACGATTTACGGTATCTGAATAGAAGCGGCCATGCACACGAGAAAAATCTAGTAAGCCACGACATGTCACAGTTTGTACAGCGTCATCTACAAACTCTCATGATTCCTCTTGTGCTAACGTATTCGAGTAACCCTCGGTGTCACTCCTGTTTTTGGTCATTCATCAGCCGTTTCTTCCACGAGCGTTCTATAATTAATCCTCGTTCATTTCGCTGTTTCTGTTGCATATGCTCTACTTTCGCTACTGATTGAATTCTCCAATTACATTTTATTTATACGAGTATATAGGAGCATTGTTCTGCACTTGCATTCGATAGAAATGACTGCATGATCTACTAGGTAATTGTGAATTAGTCGTCTTGCTGAAATAAGTACGGTAATTTAAAACCTTATTTTGAATTAACGCAGCCGTGCGGTACAAGGATTATTTAAATTTCGACAAAGATTTCCAAACTTTAACCTTCTCGCTTGTTGGGCGTTGACATGTGTGTATTATTTGGATAAACGGTCGAATTGATTTTTGTGATTTTGTATCCCAAATACAAAATCTCCCTCGAAACGGCC
>CAJPEX010001962.1:19818-46075 GCA_905338405.1 Notodromas monacha
GGGATATTTGAATACATAATCCAATGCCACCATCGTTTAAATTCGAGGGATCAAGGCCTTCAATACGCCCCACTGCTCCGAACGTTTCAGACTTCGGCTCAAATGAGACTGCGACACCGCTAACGCAATCATTCAAATCCCTTCTCGCCGACGAAGGCTCGCGCTATATAATTCTTCCGGATTTACTAATAGTCGATAAACACAGGTTACAATGACTGAAAGCTGTACAGGTCTTCCAAGTAATAATGCACAGTTCCATTCCTGACACAAAACTGTTAGATTTTGCACGCAATCGCTGCGCGTACCACGGGAGAACGGGAATCCCCGACGGAAACGATTTACGGTATCTGAATAGAAGCGGCCATGCACACGAGAAAAATCTAGTAAGCCACGACATGTCACAGTTTGTACAGCGTCATCTACAAACTCTCATGATTCCTCTTGTGCTAACGTATTCGAGTAACCCTCGGTGTCACTCCTGTTTTTGGTCATTCATCAGCCGTTTCTTCCACGAGCGTTCTATAATTAATCCTCGTTCATTTCGCTGTTTCTGTTGCATATGCTCTACTTTCGCTACTGATTGAATTCTCCAATTACATTTTATTTATACGAGTATATAGGAGCATTGTTCTGCACTTGCATTCGATATTCTTTTCCTTCCTCTCCTGCTCCACCCCCTCTGTAGCAAAGAAATTCGGTTTACTCCCCTTGCTACCAGAGGGCTCATGCGCTCAAACAGTGTCCTGCAACTCAGCATGTCCGCATCACTTCAGGTATCTCCTAAAGGGACTATATTTACACTGTATGCGTCCCTTGTTCAACTTTTTTTAAATTGAATTCAGACACCAAAACAAAGAACGCGTGATATTTTAAATTTGACACTAAGCGAACTGGTTTAATGCAAATTATGTCTGGTATCACAAGTTTATTTCATAATGGCAAGCTTGGGATATACAGTATACTCGGTATAAAGTATATTGTGTACTATGCATATACAGTACTCACCGGAAAGCAGAAGCATAGTGCGGCCGTTTTGAAGACATTCTCGCAACGGGCCGCATAATAGGAGCAACTTTAAAAAATAGCGTCTTTTAATTAAATATCATGAAGTAAGATTTTGTAAGTTCTAGGTACTGTTTGATACATATGAGTGAATGACATAATCATAAGGTTAGGTTAGATTGGCTGAATTAGGGTGGCCGGGTTTTCTCTCTAAAAAAATAGGCCAGTAAAAATATTCTTGTTCATCACAATTTCTTGGATGATCCCAAAAATAGTCTCAGCTCGACTACAAAATAATTGAACTTTAAAAGCATTTTAGTCATCTTTATTATCCTAGGTAAAGTTCATCAAAATGTATTGATGAATGTTCTTCTTCTCTGCCGCAGAAAATTTCAAATTCTTTTTTACATCGTTCTGTTCAATGTATCGTTAACTTGAGGTGAATTTAAATAAAATAAAATGAACAATTGAAAACTTACGTACAGCTCCTGTTATTGAGTATCCATCGCATAATGAATGGAAATTAAATTGACAAACAATTCAGCATATAGAAACATCTTAATTTAGAATTTGGCAAAGTTGAACCTGGACTTCTTGAATATCGCGGCTAACGCATTGCAAGAATATCATCAACATGAGTGTCACAGGCCGTATGTGCTGGTGAGTTTGTCCAGGACAATAGTGACAGGATGGACGATTTCGACTCTCCTTGGGTCTGTCATGGCGTCTGCTCTCTCCACACTCGTGGTACAGTATGCGTTTTGTACGGTTCCGTGGATGCTTGCGTGTCGACGGAGCGGCTTCACTCAGTTTGTCCAAGATTATTTCGCTCAAGTTTAATATAAACAGTGCATAAAAATTGCTGTGATGAGTGAAAAATTAGTCTTTAATATATTTTTAAATTATTCCCTGTGGGTTTGTCCAGATTTTTTTGGGAGAAAGATCTGAGAATTTATGGTAAGAAGGTCAATTTTTTTCGAGCTTCGCGGGGGGGGGGGGGGGGGGGGCCTTTTTTTAATATTTTTACATTGCGGGAGCCCTTGTTATTTTTTTGGGGTGTGGGGGGGGGGGGGGGGGTGTCCTTTTTTTAATATTTTGACATTGCGAGAGCCCTTGTTCTGTAGGACTGCGTGTGTTACACAGATGTCGCTGTCATCTTTCTGGGTTCTTTCTGGTTTGATAAAACTTGTGGTTACCACGTATGATCGGGGTTTTCATTTGCAGTCCCTGTCCTCGAAGTGCTTGTGAACGACAAAAACGGAAGCGCCGTGAAATTTTCCCTTGGGTCGAGGTCGGGCAAGTTGACGTGTAATCTCTTTCTTTCTGGCTTCGTGATGAAATTATTGTTGATCCCATATGTTTCAGTGGGTTGTGTGCTCGAGCGGATCAGGAGCGATTCCTTATCTTTTCTCCCGTAAAAAAAAGTCGAACTTACCACATTCACGGAATTACTGTACAGTTTTACGGGCCCCTCTTTCTTCTTCCGACGAACAACTTTAAAAATTCAAATGTGGCCGATGCTCGAAATATTCAAAGAAATGTCGCGGGATGAATAGAATTTATGGCCTCTACAGTATATTATACTGTACATACAGGTCGTAACTTGAGATGATTATCAGGATGGAAAGGGATCCAGATAACTCAAGATAAAATTAGACACGTAAAAATCATGCCGTACGAAAGGTACGCGGAAATTTTATTTTCTCCCAGTTGTTCCCCAGGTCTTATGAAATGTATTTTATAAATTTTCAATTTAATATTTATGAATTCGAAGTTTTATGAAATATAGTCAAAGATGAATCGTAATTCCTTAATTGGGTACGGTCAATGCGTATGTATTTTCTTGATATTTCCAACATTTTTGATTCCTGTGCGGATATGTCCCTTATTGACTTCCTTAATTTGGCCCATGTGATGTATATGTTGCTGAACATAAGTTTGTCTATTTATGTAGAATAAACAAATCACTTAAGCTTACACAGATTATTATTATCATCCTTAAGACCCTTCCCTGTGCAATTCAGGTTTGTTGTGATGAAAGACTGAGGAAATGGAAGGATAAGCAAATATTCAGGCGGTGCTGAATACTCGAATAACTCGCCGCCTTTGTGTGAAAAGAAAGAACTTGTCGTTTCAGTTGTTCGAGGTTGCGCTTGTTAATTCCAGCGCGTTGATGCAATGATTTTTAAAGCGTGAAAATCGAGCGTATAGTGATCCGAAAGTGATTTTGTGGAGTTAGGGAAACGCGAATTTAATTGGTGAAAAAAATAAGCAAGTGAAATAACAGCTTTATGGGATTTTTTTCTGGGTTTCTGGAAGCAGAACGGAGATTTATTGTTGCCTGCCTCATGTAACTCTTATAATGTATTTTTTATAATAATTATTAGAATAAGGCGTGTATGACGGGAAGTACATTTTCCAGTTATACTGCTCAGAGAGGAATCAGCTGCTCGTCGTCGTGGCCTGTTTCACGCAAGCGAGCAATGCCCGAATTAAATTCTTGTGTCTTTTCCGTCAAGTTTCACCTATGACTACCGCCTCACAACGTTTTCTCCTTTCAACAAGATTATTTTTAGGGACTAAGACTAAAATTTCAAGATATTTATGAACTGATCTCACTGACGTGCAAGATTCATGTCTGTACTTCCGATAATGTTTCAGTTTTGTGCCCTCTGAGCTTGGGTTCGAAATTTCGCGAGTTTTTTTTTTCAGATGAACGTGGTGGAAAATCGAAGTGTTATCCCGTTGGCAACTTGCTGGCTGTTATTGAAAAGGGCTCCTTGATCTCAACTTGAGTAATTTAAAAATGAATTTGATGTCTATACTCTGCCGTTTCGTCCCTATGAAATTCCAGTCACAATTTTTGAAAAAATAGACTCAGAATCTCTCACTTGGCCGATAGTCGCGCAAATTAGATAATTTTATTTAACTTCTGTTTTACAAGCATGATTATACCGTTTTTTATTGGTTAGGAATTAACAATTTTCTGTTTAAGAAAGAAGAGGCTGAAATTATCGTGACAATTGCGTCATAGCATGTATATATAGAGACTACAGTATAGGGAGCAACTCTTCTCTGTCCACTGTACAGTATTGCGTAATCTGGTATCGTACAAATTCTATGATAGGTGTCCTGAAGCAACATTTATAATTCACTGTAGTATGAAAATCTTGCGTAAGCTGTTAATTGGGAGCCATGTTCCATGTAAGCTTCAATTAGTCCATTTGAAAAATGAAAAATCGCATACCGTGACCAAACTTGACACGTGTTACCTGGAATTGCTTTAATCTGTCTCAAAGTTGACTCTAGAATCCAGATAACTCAAACCTTTCTTGTTCGATTTTTTTTTTCGAGCCCCTGTCTGAATTTTCTAAACGCATTGAAAATCCTCTCTAATTCAAAGGCCTTTCCGTCTAAAACCTTGATAATTCGAATTTTTTGGAGGCCTTTTGACTTTCATTTTATTGACGCAGGAAAGATGAAAGTATTCAAAATGTGACGATGAGTTTTTAAAAAAAGTGAAAGACTAATGTGGCGAATGAACCCGTGCCTCCGAGTTCAGCATCCTGTCAACTTATTAAAGAAGCAAATTAATGCCCAAAAATTACCAATTACATTTTTCTGCAGTTCTTTCTTTTCCCGAAAAAAGATGCTTTACGTGTTTCCCTCACTCGAAACCTCCAGAACTCAAAATTTTTCTGATGGTCCCTTGAAGTTCGACTTGAAGAGGTTTGACTGTAATATGAAACATGCCCCCTTAGAATTATTCATGAGTACACATAATAATTCACACTGATGAGTTAGTTTAATTGCACTACAGCGGGCTCGTAATGATGGTTGGATTAAATGTGCGAGGTGTGAATCCTTAATTAACGCCAAGTGCTGAGACACTGTTTTATAGAGTGATTATCAGATGTCGTTGCTGGAAATGCGCGGCGCACGAATTGCCTACGACTTGGCAACCCCGAAAGTAGGATGCCGGATTTTTACTCACTGCGTCAAAACGATCCGAATTTGTTCATCACTCCGCTCGGGTGTCCTTCGTTATTGAGCCACCACTAAGAATTTGATATTTGACCCGCGTTGGTGAGAAAATCTTAGATTTCAAGATTTAAAATAAATTCCCCGAGTTTGATGTCGCTGTGCTAGGATCGTTTTTGGCAGTCAGAAACTTGTACCCGGACCAGTAGCGAATCAGTATAGGCTCTTCATACTGTGTATAGCAACTTTCGTTGAAACCCCGCACAGTTCCAAAGGAAGCTTCGCGCGGTCCAGACTTGCTGAAGGTCAGGATTACTGTACAGTACAGTACCGCACTCAACTTGCATTTGCCAGCCTGCAAAATTGAGTGTTCGATTTTTCTTCTGACGCATTGAATCCTTGACTTGATGGCTGTGAATCTTGAAAAAAATGTCCTGGTCTCCGATAGCACGAGATGCACCTTTTTTTCCCCGCAGTGTTTTCGTTAGCCGCTTTCGCTGCGATCGATTTTCTGAAGATTTGGGAAACTTTGTCCTTTGAAAGTGATTTTTATAACGTTCCTTGTTTGACTGGGTTGGGTTTCAGTGATGATTCTAAAATGTAATATAAGAAAGATGTCATTTGTGTGTGTTTTAGTCCGGCCTCAGAACAAAGGCGTCTCACAGTTCTGCGCTACTTTCGCGCATACTGTTGAACAGTGGATGTGTTTCACATGGTCTTGACGAATCGTCGAAAGGTTTGTGTGTTGTCTTGATTTCTGGTCCACTTCGTGCCTTTGGCGATTCTTTGGTATCGATGGAAATTCATGTGTAATTTTTGCATGAATATTGCGATTTCCTGCGCGGATAATCTAAGGATTAGTTTCTGTAAGACCAGTTCACGAAGGTGAGTGTACGAAGTGTAATGTACAGTATTTTTAATCTGTCTGATCTTAGGATATGTGTTTCAATCCTTTTGATTGCATTGTTTGTCGATCGTTTTACGGTGATAATTGATGCCACCACATCAATTTTATCATTTTCCCACAACAGCCGTGAATTCTGTCTAAACTGTACTCTATGTAGTAAATGTCAAGAGTTGATGTTGAGAAATTAAATGCTGCAATTGAAGTGAAAGCTCCCTAATTCCTCTGAAGGAATAATTTTCTCCTTCAGTGTATTAATTGCTTATTTTTGAATGAAACGGGATTGGGTTATATGTTTTTACAGGGTTCTTCGCGTACTAACTTCATTGCACTGTATCAAGGTTTGTTTACGCAGACGTAATTTCCTGGCGTTTTTGAAACTTCGCGCTTGTTTCTTTCATCGTGTGACGTACTTCTGCGGAGGAACGAAGTAGTGTTCGGGTTCTATTAACTTAACTAGGTGATTGAACACCAATTTCACCGAGCCTTTTTTGTGGCTCCGTTAACAATCAAGTGTGACTTTTTGTGCCTCTGATTAATTAAGTGTATACTTCACAAGGATATGTCGGCATGCTTTACTGAAGCGTGATTGTATGTTTTACTCAATTTCAGTTTGAGTTTGAATGGCAGATAAAACTTGTTGCTCGCATTTCTCAAATTTTTAATTTTGCGGAAGACAAATAACATCTGAATGCGTCGCTTTGTCATTTTAATGCCAACGTCGCTGCCTTTTGTGATCGTGTGGCTGTTGTCAGTGATTGAACGTATTCGCTGGATTTTTTTAAGCTCCTTTTTTCAGTTCTGAAAGGCTTACGTTGGATTGTTTCAAATCGGTTCATTATTTTGTCTGTGAAACGCATTTTTTGTTCTACTCAATTAGGACGGAGCAGCCGAGGAACTTTTTCTTCGTGCATTTCCTCATCTCAAATTTGGCAGAAGAAATTTACTCTTCTGAAGTGTCGTTCGAATGGGATTGCGTGACTGATGTCGGTGACTGAACATCAGAAGTCTTTTTTTACTGTTCGAAAACGTGTCTCGAATTAGTATTGTTTGTTGTGGCAAAGCTGAAAATTTTTGCGCAGGAGAGTTTTTCGGTCAAAAAATGTTTGAAAAATTGTATCCTCGAGTAAGACGCGCTCCTCATTTTTAATGACTTCAAAACTGCAATATTTCAAATTTAAGAACGCATCAATCTGACTTCAGACATGAATTGAACCTGATTTCAACCATATTGGTTTGATTACAGCAAGTTTTTCTGTTGAAATTGGTTTAATCTCTTATTAAAATCAACTACAGTGCACATTTAAGCTTCTAAAACTTTTTGTGAAATTTTCTACTGCTTATATGACGCGCACCCCCATTTATTGTCTCAGTTTTGAAAAGAAAAAAAAGGTGCGTGCGGTACTCGAATGAATTTCCTTATTTTTTGAAAATTTTGCAGAATGAAATGACCTTCGGAACGTGTCGCTCTGTGTGGTGATCGCGCGTGGCTGGCTGTCGCAGTGCTTTTGCAGGCATCCGACCGAACAACGTCGTCTAATTCGTCAGAAATTAGAAAGAAGAAAGTGTGTGTGTGTGTGTGTGAGACATGACGCGCAGAAAATGTCCTTCCTGCGACAGTTTCACCGACAGTCTTCCAGAACCGGAAGACCGCGTCATCATCGACGGTGTCGTGGAGTGTCTCATATTCGCGGATGCCGAGGACATGGAGTGCCACGACCGAATGGAAAGATGCTCCATGTGTCGCCCGAAACTCTCGCCCAGGGCCCTGCTTCGTAAGCATGTGCGGCGTCCGTTGAGGAGCAATTCCGCGCATTCGGATGACGAAGGTAAAGAAAAGTACAGTATAGTACTATGGGCTTGTCCTGTACTGTACTGTGCATACCATGGGTCTGACAAAACTTGTGGGGGGTTTGAAATTGAATCGGCATATGTACGACTGAGCTGGAAAACAAACATACGTCAGAGAAGAGGAAAAAAACAACAGTCTTTGGCACAAACAAATACAAATGATTCAGCCCTGTTGTAAGCATTTATTTTTAAAAATTGTTTGGGGCGAAAGTCACCCTGGCAGCTTTCAGCTCTTTCACTCAGAAAATTTTCTTATGTAGCCCTGCTCCTTCTTCAGGATTCTTGGAATCAACATGACATTAATTTAAAGGGTTGTCTCCAGCTGTACCCAAATACAGTGAGACCCCGAGATGCGGACATAATTGGTGCATCAAGAGTGTCCCAAAGTCGAAATGTCCCTAAGTCGAGTCTTGTTTGCCCATAGACTTACATTATATAATTTTTAATTGGTGTTTTATGGAAGAAATATTCTTCAGGATTCCCTGAACAAAATTGTTTGCCACTTGAATTTGAATTAGTGAATACATTTTCAACTCAATAATAAAATTTGGAGCATGGAATAGTGGATCTCTGTACTGTACACTGAAATTTTGGCATTGACAAAAATAACATTCAAGTGAAAAAAGTAGAAGTCCCTCTATGCTGGAGGTAATTTTTTTTAATTAGCTAAATGGATGGTAATTTGGTGAGAGAAATGCCCCAAGAACTTTTCTTACATCAATTTTAGGGTTGTAAATATCTGTTTCTTGTAATTTGGCCTGAAATGTATTTGCAATTTCATCACAAAATGTCCCCATGTTGAGTCAGTGTCCTCATGTTGGGCCTTAGTTATTGATTTTTTTCTGGGAAAACAAGTGTCCCTATGCTGAATTGTCTACAGGTCAAGGTGTCTGCATGTGGGGGCCTCACTGTAATTCCGCCATTTTCATCAACAGCCGCCACACTCTTGTATCCCCATTTTTAGTAACTACAAAGGGCAATACGGTACAAATTTCAAAACTAAGGACACTCAAATTTGAATTTAGACATGGATTGAATTTGAATTCAGGTAGTGTAATTGGCAATCTTTTCCGTAAAAATAAGGCTTTCTGTTGAAATTGGTCCAACATATCCCATTAGAATCCAGTAAAATATCAAGCCTGAGCTTTAAAATCTTTGAGAAAAATTTATACCAGCGCATTTTGCGTGTGACGCAGAATCTGGTTCTCAGCATTTCTTTTGGAATGTGGTAACTCACGGTAACTCTTCTGTGTTGATTATTGATTTGATTCAGCATTGTTTTTTTGAGTTAATGAGATTTCTTCTCTGCTTGTAATTAGGTTTACTATTTTGTCTATACCTGTACTTATCCAAGAATTATTGACCAAAAGCTTCCAAGAATCCGGAAAGGATTACCCGAGCAATGAACTCAGTCAAGTCGCCTTACTCATTAAAGGGACTTCTGGTGAGCCTGAAACCTGTGAATCATCCTGTTCAGCTTTCATCTTGCTTCATGAATAATGGTTTTTTTTTATGATGGACTTTCCGCTGGAAATAAACAAGTCCATGGAAAGATCATCAGCGTGTGAGTGAGAATCGTTTTAAAAGAGCAATTAATTATATAGCTTTGTTTTTGTCTGTGGATAATTTTGGAATTTTTTTCTCTTTCGTAGATCAGATTTCTGGCTTGTTTTTCGTGTTGTTGAACTGTCGTTTTAATGGAAAAGGAAATCACTTTGTGTCTTCGTGAAAAACATCTTCATGAATTTAATGCGTCGATCTGTGATGCTCTCCGCCATAAGTTTTATGCATTTTTTTCTGCGGAATATTTGCTTGGCTTAAAGTAGAATTGAGTGGTTCAACGCAGAATCCTGGTGATCTGGGATGAGTAAATATTCCAAGTGCCCAGAATTTTCCATTTGCTCGAACTATGAACAGGCGTAGTTTATTTTCCTGTTCGTGGAACGCCGCGGGGTATATCCATTTACTATACCTGAAAACACTCAACTGTAGCTAAAAACACTTCCGAGCAGGGAGAACTGAACTTAGCACAAATAGCAAACTGAGTAGGGAGGGCTAGAGAAACGTCACCTCCTATTTATACAAATAAAAACTGGTACGTAGAAGAAGAGGGAGCAATCTTGATTTCGAATTTTCAAGTACTGTACTTTACTGTACCGGGATTATTGCGTTCTGAGAAATGTCAAATATTTTCCTTTCAAGGTTGAATGGGGAATTCTGCAGAGGAAAACTTTTCTTACCTCTATTATTAGATTTTTTTTTTCGCCTGTGGCTGAAGTATTATTTGAACTTATTACTGTGCGATATCACCACCTGGTGATATCGATTAGCGTCCACGTGGAGTTGTTCGTGTTCTTTGTCATGAATTTTCGTTTTTACTGGAGGAAGAAGATGGCACCTATTGAACAAACGAACCTATAAAGCTTCTAACGCTATAACTTCTGGACAAATGGTATAGTAGTAGTAAAAAACGCTTGCTTTCCTCTCGTTCGCTTTTAGTCCAACGCGGAAGCTAAAGCACTGATAGATTTTCATTCAAATTTTTTCATTTTATTTACGTGCTATTTAATATAACCGTGTGTCAGAGCAGTGAATGATGTTACTGACTGTACTTCGTACGTAGGTGTGAATTCTGAAAGTATTGCAGGACACTCGTGCACCAACGACATCTACCAGAAGAAAGTTTATTACTCTGTTGTGTTATCTATGCCCTTGTCTGTGGCAACGTCAAAAACCAGCCTGACCCACTGTGATTTCTCATTTATAAGCGAACAGAGTGTCTGACTTGAAGGCATCATACCGATAATGAAACTTTCTCACGCCTAACCGAATTTAATTGAATTGAAAATTATGCCTGATCGGTGTTTCCCTGCCCCCCAAAAGTAGGGCACAATTAATTTTACATGCAGTGATAATTATCGAGACATAAATCCGAACAAGTATTTGCCAACACCAGACATCAAAGCAAACAGTTTAATGGTTCTTACGCAATTGCTTGAAATTGTTGAATGCGTTGATACGAATTGCAACGTTTTTGAGGATATAAAGTGAGGTTTGTCTCCTGAAAGTATGTGCACTTTTTGGTCGACCCTGTTCAGCAGAGTTTGTGAAATGTTTTGTTAAATTTCCCTGCAGACNTGGATAACTTGTTTGCTTGGATATTTCGAAGATTGCGATATTGAAGACCTGTTTACCATATCATCATCATTTTTTGCGAACGAAAGGAGAGCAAGCGAAAATCAGGTTGCGCCTTCGATTTCGTGACGTAGATTTTCTTTCAAATTTATTTAATTTATTTACGTGCTATTTATTATAGCCATGTGTCAGAGCAGTAATGATGTTACTGACTGTACTTCGTACGTAGGTGTGAATTCTGGAAGTATTGCAGGCCACTCGTGCACCAACGACATCTACCAGAAGAAAGTTTATTACTCTGTTGTGTTATCTATGCCCTTGTCTGTGGCAACGTCAAAAACCAGCCTGACCCACTGTGATCTCTCATTTATAAACGAACAGAGTGTCTGACTTGAAGGCATCATACCGATGATGAAACTTTCTCACGCCTAACCGAATTTAATTGAATTGAAAATTATGCCTGATCGGTGTTTCCCTGCACCCCAAAAGTAGGGCACAATTATTTTTACATGAAGTGATAATGATCGAGCTGTATTTAGGCTTGTTCATAAACGGTTGTGGTCTGTAGTTTCGTTTGTCAAATTACCAAGAATGCGTTAACGAACTTTAACAACTTACGCAACTATGCTTAACGTTGCAAAAACTCCTATATTTCAGAGGTTTGTCTCCTGGAAATAAGTGCACTTTTTGGTCGACCCTGTTCAGCAGAGTTTGTGAAATGTCTTGTTAAATTTCCCTGCAGACTCGAGTTTATTTTTATTCCTTATTTTTGAGTATTTGTGAGGCTTGAGAGAAACGTGACGTTGATGACGTCTTACGTTCGCATGAAGACGTTATTAGTCACTAGATGCTTCCTACGATTGTTTTAAATTAATTAACTCGATTGTCGTGAACTTGGGACATAGTTAACCCAGTATAATGTAGTTTTCAAAGGCCTTCACCGTGAGGCGAATGGAATTATGAGGTTGAAGAGACAGATGTGTCGCTCTCGTGCTGGAGAGTGTTTTTTTCTTTCCTCCCACTATTTTCGTTTGAACGAAAAATGATTGAAAATCTTTTGAAAGTAATTACAGAATGAAAATAAAAGAAAAACCAGGACATCGTGGGAGCAGAAGTGGAAAGTGTTTGTTTCCTGCTTCCCACGCAGTTCCGTAACGCGATGAGACGGGATGGAAACTCTGCGCGTTTATTTATTTTTTTACTTCATTTTATTTTATTTTTTTTACATCCTGCTCTTGCTTTTTTGGTAGGTTTGGTTCGGCGCACGTTCCTTTTGTTTTCACCCAAAGTGTGTCACGCGACGCGTTGTGGCTGTTGGGTTCCTTTTTTATTTCTCTCTCTACTCTGCTGGGTGGACCGAGGAAGTGGGCCAATTTTTATGCATTTATGCTACTAATTCCGGAAAAGGGTGTAATTCTCTTGATTTCCCTGACCCTGATTTAAGATTTTTTAATATCTTTCGATATGCAGTACAGTAGTGGAACCCCGACATACGGACGATTACACTTGGGGACACTTGAAACTAAGAAATGTTGACCGTGTCCCGAGAGACATCAGACACTTCACCAACATTTCTAAAAATAATTGAACAATGTTTTGTTTATAAGTTCTGATAGATTATGTGTGGTTTTCATCTGCACGGTTATTTTCTGCATCTTGAAGTTGAGAAAATAAATTTGTTTTTAATATTTTGGAGACGTTGTTCCTAATGTTCGGTGAACGAGGGAACCAATTAAATATGCTCCTTTTGAAGTTTTTGGGAAAACGTGATCTGACATACGGACACTCCAACATAGGGACAAGGTCCAAGCACCAATTACGTCCTCCGCGTCTCCGGGGCCCACTGTATTATTTTGACGGTGGTGTTTTTTGTTTTTTCTCAAGTGCCTATTGAAAAATTCCGTATTATTCTTCGCGTTCACATTTTGGTTCTTTATGTGCTGTAAGTTTGAGAACTGAAGAATGAGTAAAGGGTACGTATACGTACACGATTTTCTCCGCATAAAAAAATGTAGGAGACTCTATCTACATTAAAAGACGTTCTTTACAACAAAATTATTTTTTCAACGAATTTTTTATGGTCCGTGAATTTTGTTGTTGAGAGAGTCCTGTCGTGTCACGTCCTCAATCATTTTCAGCAACATAAAAAAAACCCATGAAGGGGTTAAAAATATATATATTTGGCACGTTTTCTCCGTGGCGAAAATATTAGAATGAAGCATGGATTAAAAAAAAAAATTTTCGTGGTAATTGTTTGTGAAGAAAAAGTCTACAGGCTCTTGGGAATCTTGAAATGCGTGAATGCTGTAATGCTCCTCATTAGAGGTGATTTGGAAGTTTGTCTGAGCTTGAGGAATTTCGATTTCCGGCAGAATTACAATTGGTGGTGGTCAATGCAAAATCTGGTTTATCATTAGGAGTATCAAAGTTTCCGAGTCAGAATCCTTCAAATGATTGTGTACATCATGTGAAAGACCTGAAGCAAGCTTTCGATTTTATTTAAAAGTAAAAGTTACTTATATTGCGTCCAAATGTAATTAATTTTTTTGCATGGAAGCAATTTTTTACGCCGACTTTCCAGTTAATGTCACTGCCACACAATAATTGCAGAGTTCGAACGTTTTTTTTAATTTATTTGTCTGACCCTTAAAAATTATTTTTATTTTATTGTGCATTTCGTGAGTCTGAAATTCAGAGTAAAAGCTTAAACTTGGCAGGTGAACTATATTTTCTCACGCTGATGTTGTGCGGTATCAATTCTTATCTGCTTTTCCTTCTAAACCGGGAGAGGAAAAATCCCGGAAAAGGTATCCAGGAAATGATCAAGTATTGCTCATTGGAAACTGCGTCGGTCACTTCATCCATCTGAAGAACGAAGTGACACACAACTTCTGAATCAACCATCGTAATAAATAGTAATAACAGCTTGGTACAGTATGTATCCACAGGTGAAAAGGCACCTGGAAAATATTTTTCCTCGATATATTTTATTTCGTTATGACCGTGTGGATTGAGTCATGAAAAGAAAATCATCAAGACACCTTCTGAAAGGAAATTGGACAATTTAAATCTGACCTTTGTTCGAGAGCACGATTTGAAGTGGCAAAGAAAAATACTGTATATCGCTTCTCGATAACGTGTCTCGTCCTATTTTCTCTTCACCCTGTATTTTCTCTGGGTCCTGTGTTCCCTCCTCTCCCTCTTTCTCGTGTCTGTTTTCTTTTTCCCGAAGCGGAGAAGGAGAGAGAAAGAGAGGGCAAACGAATGTTAAAAGTAGGTGAAACTGGATGTACTGGAAAGAATGCCATGAAAAGACGGAATGGATGGGGGGGGGGGGGAATGGAGCAATGATTTGCTGGCCTTGGCTCCCGCCTGGCTTCATGACCAGGCAGGCGTTGCTCAGGCGAGTCCTTCGTCCGTTTTTATTATTATTATTATTTTATTTCTATATTTATTCTAAATTCCATCGTTTGTTTTGACTAAACGTGTTAATTNCTCCCGCCTGGCTTCATGACCAGGCAGGCGTTGCTCAGGCGAGTCCTTCGTCCGTTTTTATTATTATTATTATTTTATTTCTATATTTATTCTAAATTCCATCGTTTGTTTTGACTAAACGTGTTAACTAGAATTCAACACTAAACAACTGTATTGTACAGTGCAAGTGAGGTCCCGAGATGCTGACGTAATTGGTGCTTGGACCTAGTTCCTTCTTTCTTTTTTTTGTGCATGTTGGATCATGCTTTCCCATAGGCTATAATGCAAATATATTTCATTAGTTCTCCTGTTAGGAATAAAGTCCCTAAAAATTGAATACAAATTGTTTCCCTCAACTTCAAGGCACGGGAAATAACTGTGCTGGAGAAAGCCACGCAGAAGCTGATCTTTTGGCATCAGATGGAGGTCAAGAAGCAAAGAACAAGAGAAAGTCTAGCTATACTGTGCACACGTGATTTAAAAAAAAAAAAAGCTCAGAAAAATGAAGCAAAAATTTAGCCAGTTTCTGATTTTGGATAAGAATACAGTACTTTTATAATTACATTTATTTTATATTTTTGAGTACAACTTGTTCAGGAGATATCAAAATTTAGAAAATACTGTAAATTTCTGGGAATGTTTGAAAAATTGTTGAAATTGGTCTAAAATTTCACCAGAACCACAAGTCTTGCTATACTGTGCACAAATGATGGAAAAAAGTTTAAAAAAGTAAAAAATAGTCTATTTTGGATTGTAAATTAGAGTGAATTTATAGTAAGATTAATTTTGAATCTTTGTACGCATAATTACTGTAGCTCAATTTTTTGAAAAGATTTCGAAATAAAAAAAATTCGTTTTTCTAGAAATGTTGGCGAAGTGTCCGAATTTTGAGACATTTTTTTTATGTTCGGGCGCATTGTTTGGGGTTTAAATGTCCCGAAGTCGAATCGTCCATTTGTTGAGGCCCCTCTGTGTAAAGTGAATATCCACACTACTGTACCGTACAATATATCTTGTTTGACCTCGACCTCATTCCAGAAAAAGGAGAATACTGATTCTTTTGCGTGCATGTCCAAGAGTTCTGGCTTTTCGGCGAATATGGCGGAGTTTGGTGGTGTCCCGGTAAACGGCCTTTTGGAAATTTATGCCGTACTTGCAGGGAAAAAAATTTCGGTCGAGCCAGGTTTATTCCCTTGAAAGCTCAATTTCTGTGGCACATTTGACGTTACGTTTTTGATTTTTCGTTATTTAATTAAAGGTCCAAGTAAAAATCGAATTAGATTAGAAGTATGAAGCCCGTTCACAACTGTTTATGAAGTGACGTAAAATTTACAAGTATGTTCACAGTGTCTCACCGAAGTTCTCCCTCTTTTCAAAGGAGAACAGCTCTAATGTCTACAATGATTCCTTCGAATGTCATAAAGTGAAACTTGGCCTTTCTAAATTTAATTTACAAATATCCTTTGTGTTCTCATTTTGAATAGCTGGAGTTGAGGGGGTTCCCCGAAAAGCCACCAACAGCGAGGGAATACTGTACTGTATTCATAACATACCCAGGTTAAGGGCACAATTCACGCATTGATCGTTTTCACAAAAAATGTCCNCCTTTGTGTTCTCATTTTGAATAGCTGGAGTTGAGGGGGTTCCCCGAAAAGCCACCAACAGCGAGGGAATACTGTACTGTATTCATAACATACCCAGGTTAAGGGCACAATTCACGCATTGATCGTTTTCACAAAAAATGTCCTTCACGCAAAAAAAAAAAATCCCGCTATAATCCCGACTGTGTCCCACAGCTTCGGTATCTATGTACAAAGGAGTGAATCAATGATGTAAATTAATAAAATATTTTATTTACTGCACGGGTTCTACAACGACTGGTTATGCCTAAATTCCTACATTTAATTTTCGTATCTGGACTCTTGTGAAATTGGAGAAGCAATTTTTTTCGAAAGCAGAGATTTTTTGCTTCTTTTCGGGTCACACTTGAATTAATTTCCCATCACTTGAGTTCTCAGGCATTTTCGACGTGTGCAGTACAGCACTGTAAGTTGAATCGTATGGCGTAAGACCACCGAAATACTGTATAGGGGTAGACACAAAATTGCTGTGCTTTTTTCCGTGTTCGACAGCATTCAGATAACGGTATTAATTTTTAGAAGTCCCTCTCAACCAGTACGAGGATAATAACAACACTTCGATAGCTTTCAATCATGTTTTGATTGAATTGCCAGTCTTATTTTTTTTGAACCTCTGTATTTATTTTGATGAAATTAGTGTTCATAAAATATTTTTAGGGCTCGTTCAAAAAAATAACTCGTTTGAATAGTCGCTGGGGATTGTGTTTTTCAAGTCAATCATTGATGAATGCATGGCAGAAAAAAAAAATAGCGCGGAGTGAAATGGGGATCGCGATTTAGATTTTATTTCTGAAATTTCCAGAAGTTAATGAGTCGTGAAATGAGCGGTGGTTTCCATAAAATATTTGCAGTCTTTATCGAAAGCAGCGTGTGTGGAATAGTTCGGATTCATGTCCGGTGCTTGACGTGAATAATTCGTTCGTTCCTGAGAAATTAGCGGTTACTTTTTTCTATCTTGAAATTGGAGAATTTCAGTTGATTCACGAGAGTACTTCCATGAGTCAGAGCTTTTATTTTCACCGAGACCTTTGTGTTCTCATTTTGAATAGCTGGAGTTGAGGGGGTTCCCCGAAAAGCCACCAACAGCGAGGGAATACTGTACTGTATTCATAACATACCCAGGTTAAGGGCACAATTCACGCATTGATCGTTATCACAAAAAATGTCCTTCACGCAAAAAAAAAAAAATCCCGCTATAATCCCGACTGTGTCTCACAGCTTCGGTATCTATGTACAAAGGAGTGAATCAATGATGTAAATTAATAACATATTTTATTTACTGCACGGGTTCTACAACGACTGGTTATGCCTAAATTCCTACATTTAATTTTCGTATCTGGACTCTTCTGAAATTGGAAAAGCAATTTATTCGAAAGCTGAGATTTTTTTGCTTCTTTTCGGGTCACACTTGAATTAATTACCCATCACTTGAGTTCTCAGGCATTTTTGACGCGTGCAGTACAGCACTGTAAGTTGAATCGTATTGCGTAAGACCACCGAAATACTGTATAGGGGTAGACACAAAATTGCTGTGCTTTTTTCCGTGTTCGACAGCATTCAGATAACGGTTTTAATTTTTAGAAGTCCCTCTCAACCAGTACGAGGATAATAACAGCACTTCGATAGCTTTCAATCATGTTTTGATTGAATTGCCAGCCTTATTTTGTTGCACGTCTGTATTTATTTTGATGAAATCAGTGTTCATAAAATATTTTACGGTTCGTTCAAAAAAATAATTCGTTTGAATAGTCGCTGGGGATTGTGTTTTTTTCAAGTCAATCACCGATGAATGCATGGCAGAAAAAAAATTTTGCGCTGAGTGAAATGGGGATCGCGATTTTGATTTTATTTCTGAAATTTCCAGAAGTTAATGAGTCGTGAAATGAGCGGTGGTTTCCATAAAATATTTGCAGTCTTTGTCGAAAGCAGCGTGTGTGGAATAGTTCGGATTCATGTCCTCACGAACTGCACTTATTAAGCAAGCAAGGACTCTTTAATCGCCAATGAAAAAAGATAGAACTTTAACCTCTTAAAGTCAACTAAGTGCTCTCATGAAGGTACTCAGTCTCGAAAATAAAAGTGGCTCCGAAATCACGGTACTTTTTTCGTGGGAATATGACTAAGATTTTGAAGTGTTTCTGGTCTCCAGAAATAAAATTATTTCTTTCACGAATGTTTTAAAATATACAGTATTTGTTAACCCATGACGAATTTTCTTTACCCCTTTCTAGCTAGAAACTGACAGAATCGAAAATATTTCTTCACCCGTTTCGAGTTCTGTACTTTTTTCGAGCCCAACGATTAATTTAATATACTGCATGTGAAAACTTGTTCGCGGTCAGATTCGGTTAATATATGAATCAAATTGAAAACCTTCTGTGAATGGATGTCGTATGTCGAGAACATGTGGTCGGAAGTGCGTTGAAAATTGATTGCAGAACTTCCGGGTTTTCGTCGCCCGAAAAAAAAAATCAATTTTACACGATTTCACGAAAATCGCTTGTGCTTCTCAAATAATGGGATTTTTCTACCTATTGAAATGTAGCTCGGAGTCGGGTCCATCGAAAAATCGTGAATTAGCATGTTATGTCATATTTATCTCGATTAATCTGTTTTAATAATCCACAACTATTCAAAGTACCTTGCAATGTATTGATTTCCGTTTTGTGTTTCATCGTGCCGAACTGAGGAATGATTTTAGATTTATTTTTCAGCGTTTTGACATGCTTCGGAAGTTATGGGACGATTTTTTGGGGTTACCCTTTATTGAAAGTAAACGCAAAGAAATCGGCCTCAAAATATCGCGTCTTTCGAAGATTATAGTACAATAATGTATGGTTATGAACTCTAAAATCCCTTACATTTCGTGACTTTTTGGTGACTTTTCGAACGATTCCAAGGCAATTATTCCTTCAAGTTCATGATACGAATGTTGATCAAATGACTCATGTCATAATCTCACTTTGTCAACGTATCAGCTGTTCATTCAAAGCTGCCATTTTTTCCCCGAAGACAAGAAAAACTTCTTCGAGACACTTGAATGCGTTTGACCTCGATCTCGGAACACACTTTCATTCGTTGAGACTCTTTCCCTCTGCAATTGCTGGGAAAGCATTGTGGAAACATATTTAGTAAAAGCTGCTTTCTCCTATTTAAAAAAGGAATTATGTTGAATTCAAATGCTGATTTTTTTATGCGTGTCTCCGTTGGAAACTTCGGCCTTGGAAACAAATTTGGCGCAAGTTTCCGCGCAGAGAAATTCGCATTTTCTTCGTGCTACGGGTGAAATTCGCGAATTGATTTTCAAGGTTAACGAAACGGAATCCGTGTATCAATTTTTGAAAACGCTTTTAGCATCAAACCTCTTTGAAAGTTTCACAGGTACAATGTCTCCTCGTGTTGAATTAGTGAACACAATATATTTATTTTGAATAGAAAAAGAAACAAGTCTCTTGTGTGTTCGCGAGAAATATTGAAAACACGTCGAGGATTCAGTTGAATCTCTTCAAGTCCAAAAGCACGGGACGAGCAGAGAAATTTGAACTGGGGAAGTTTCGAGTCAGGGAAACGAGCATTTTGGTTCAGGGAAAGAAAGAAGCATTACAGGATATATTAATCGGTGATATTTTGGGCCTCAGTTTGCTTTTTAAATGGCTTGAGAGGATGCTGAACTTGGAGGCTAGGGTTCATTTGCCCATTTAGACCTTCATTTTCTTTCAGAACGCGTCGCTACATTTTTATTGCTTTTCTCCCGAAAGAAAAGTGAAATCGAGTCATGGAGGTTTGAAGGCGAAAGCCTTTTAGTTGTTGAGCTTCTTCAATGCGTTGTTTCCAATGGGATCCAGACCGGGTCTCGAAAAAAATATTTGACAGAGGGAGGTACTGTATTGGACTCAAGGAGAGGTTCAACTGCACGTATTTCAGGAGAACGCTTTCAACTCCAATAACAATGTGTGTTTGGTCTTTTTTTTTCCCCAACAGACAAAAAAACTGTGGAACATGACGATCGGAAGCCAGCAGAAGAAATCCCGGTGTCGAACGTCTCCTCAACAACAATCCCGCAGGCAAAACGTGGCAGGCCTCGGGGCTCAGGAAAGTCCCTTGGGAACACGAAGCCAAAAATCAACAACAACAATGACAATTCGGAAAACAACTTTGGCAGCAAAACCAGGCGACCTCACAGCAAATCCCTGGAGCCGTCATCCGAGGTCAGAGTCAGTCCTGCCAAGCGTCGGGGTCGTCCACCGGGCTCCAAAAACAAGGTCAAGCCACCGCCGCCGCCGCCGCCTGTAAAAGCCGCCACATCAGCTACGTCGAATCTAGTGGAGGCGGATATGCCTCCCATTTTTGTTTACGGACCCGTGAAAGACCGTCGGAAGCAGCACACGGGCGCCAGTCCGATCATCGAATTGTCTCCGAGTCGCACGGAGTTTGCAGTGTCTGCTTTGAACCCTCAACTGATGTCGTCGTATTCGTCTTCTTCTCCTTCTTCTTCCTTGACACCGCGTGTCTTGTCTCATGGCAAGATGACGAGAGCCGGCAGACGCAAGTTTGACGAGAAAACCTTTGCGCATTTGCATTGTCCGAAGCAGTATGACCCGAGTTTCTACCACCGCCACCTGGACGAAGAACAACAACGACAACAAACACAACACGACGAAGCAGCCGGGTCCGTGTCGTCGTCGTCGTCTTTGCCGCCCGCGGCGTGTGGAAACAGTTTTTGTCAATTGGGTTGTGTGTGCGAGGACTGGGGCAGGGACGTGGACGAGATCTATGAGCAGTTGTGTGGACGGTTTGAGTGCGTGCACGGGTGTGTGTGTCCGTCGGCGTCGACATCAACGACTGGTGGCGCCGGAATGGTGGCCAGGCCCAGACGAAGGCGCCGCTGGACCGACAAGTTTGTAGGCATCAATGCGCGAGATGCTGGCCCGGATTTGGAGGAGGAGCTGAGGGTCAAGGGCCAGCACGGGGACCCGGTGTCTGATGGCGGAGATGCCTCGTCTACGAGCAGTAGTAGTGTTGGTGGTGGTGGTGGTGGTGCTAAGGGTGGAAGCACCACGAGTGGCAGTGGCAGTGGTAGTAGTAGTAGTTGCAGTACCAGTGGCAGCAGCAGTTGTGATAGGTCTGCCAAGTTGATCGTGGGAGGCCGAAAGACGGATTCTCGAGTGATGCTGGGCAAAAGTAAGAACAACAACGAACACCCGCAACCTCACATTGTCAAAAGGTACGTACTTTAGTTCAGGGTTTTGTCTTCGTTATTGGGTCCTTCTTATTATTTATTTCATTTTTTTCTCGCGCTTGTGTCAAACCCACATTTACCGCGGGATGGGGGGGGGGGGAGTGTTGTTTTTATGGGTTCGTTACTACAGTACTGTACTTGAGAACTTGGTCAGGGTTTTTAGATTTTTTTATGTACAGTTTTTTTTTAGATTGGGTCAGGCACGACGTTTGACTGAGGGAATGTGTCCAACAAAAGGCGAATCTCTTTCAAGTCGACGAATATGAAAGGACTATCGAAAGGAAAAAATCGAGTTGAAGAGGCTTTGAGTTGGGGAAACCAGCATTTTTTTTTCCGGCGGGAAAATAGAAAAATACAGGAAAGCGTAATTGGTGATATTCTGGGCCTTGAGTTGTTTCGTAAAGGAGTAGTTGACAGGATGCTGAACTTGGAGGCAAGGGTTTATTTGCCCAATTAGTCTTTTTACTTCCTTTCAAAGTACATCAAGTTACATTTTTATTGCTCTTTTCTCTCTTGTGGCAATCGAATAATTGCCAAAAAGACAATTTTAGAAGGAAAGCCTTTGAGTTGAGGAGGTTTTTAATGCATTGCTTTTAAGGGAATCCAGACAGGGGCCTGAAAAACATTTGAAATTGCGAGGTATTCGACGTAGAGTAGTTTGAGTGTTCTAGGCTCAACTAATTCTGAAAATATAGAGTAGAAAATGACACGCACACAACTGAAAACAATAATACCGTAATCTGTCGAGACTCTGCGGCTGTTCTAAAACTATCTGAGACTGTGCGAATTTCCGTCAATTTTTTTTATCGCTTATGATGTATTTTCGGTTAATTTACTTTTAACTATGGGCATTAAATTTGACGAGTGATTGGGTTACTTCAGCATATAATTGGGCTTCGGGTTAGTTGTGCCTTACACTGGTTTGAGCTATAAAATGTTGCACGGTACAGGATTACATTTAATATGATCCGTGCACTTCATTTTTAAGTGGAAGTGATGGATATGAGATTACAATTTGGTTGCAGTTTGTCATTAAGGAATACGTTGGACGTTTTCTCGAATCACAGCACGGTTTTCTAACGTGATACATTCCGCTTGATTTTCGAAAATACCGCGGACTGCGTTTTTCTTCATTTCTGGCGCAAGTCTGAAATTTTTACGCTCTTCCCAGACTTTTTCGAGGATCAACGCTTGATCTTGTCCTTTGCCATCTGCGATTATTTATCTTGGAGAAATTTTTATATTTTCAAAAAAATCTTTGATCTTTCGGGAATTTGTGAGCAATTTATGCTGTGACGATTACGTGCAAAATGGGGGAAATAGATTCGAGCAAGTCTAATGGCGAAGTTTGGGAGGAGTAAGAAAGGGGCCCTGTCATAATCACACTTGTTTATTTGCATCTCAACACAGTTCTTAATTTCTCGTTTTGGTCCTTTGGTTATAAATTTCATTGATAATGATTTCCGCAACGTGAGTTGTTTATACTGTACTTTAGAAAACATTGCTGGATTCATAATGTCAGGATGACGACGGGAATAGCCGCAAGTTTCTTGAAATAATAAATGGCGCGTCACGCGATTAAAGGACACCGAGAATTTATATTCGGATGAAGGCCAAATGCGGGAAGGGAATTTTCTGGGATTCCTTTCGGTAATCCTATTTGCATTCGGTGTTACGACATTCCTGTCGAGCTATTCTTTTTTTTCATGGTATTGTTGACGAAATTTTCTGGGAAATTATCTCCATAAATTATGTAGATTATTTGGATTTCGTTACAACGAATTCTTGCGTATTACAAATGCTTCTTTTAGGGCGCTCATATTGAGTCTCATTATGACGAATGTCACGTTATACCGAAGAATTTTTCCAATGGCTTTTGTTGGAACGAGGTACAGTACTACTTATGGTGAAACCCTCATTATTTGGGCTAGTGAGTGGTGGAAATGATGTGGTGATTCCGGGCAAATTACTAACGTTCGAAAATTTCAGTTTTCGGCTTTCATTTTAGAAAGGCGAGAGATTTCGAAAAACGGCTGGCGAATCGGGGGGAGGGTTGGAATACCGTAAATCCCTTTTTTAATTTGTATAATTTGAAGCTGAAAGAAAATTTACATTGCAATTTATCAAGTTCTCTCATAGAAACGCACTGTAATTGACTAATTGTAAATTTATCCGTAGCGCATTTTCTGGAAGATGATTTATGTGTTACGTATCTAATTGAACCTATCGACAAGAAATGGTGGAAAAATGTAATAAATTTCCGAGACCCTTGGTAGCAATTCCTGCTTGACCTGGAAAGGGAACTGCTAAGGAAATTGAGTTTTGCAGGGAAGATGTTGAGGCTAAAGATCAATGGTTCACTATATAGCCCCGTATTCAAATAAATTTCCGAGACCCTTGGTAGCAATTCCTGCTTGACCTGGAAAGGGAACTGCTAAGGAAATTGAGTTTTGCAGGGAAGATGTTGAGGCTAAAGATCAATGGTTCACTATATAGCCCCGTATTCAAAAAAAAAAAAAAACGAGGATCTCTGTGTGAGCGATCTGCTTGAGGTTCAACTCCATTACGGTGAAGGATCTCCTGGAGACGAAAAAATAAACAGATCTCGAAAACAACAAAGCACCTTTCGTAGATAGCTTCATGTACTACACTGCTTGCTACAAAAAGGAGAAAAAAGTAAAGGTACCTTGTGCAACTCGGCCTAGAAAGCGATATTTACGCGTCTTTAGTGCCCTTGACCTCCATAAATTCTTCTATGTAAATTCTTCTTGAAATATTTAATCCTCATGAACGCTTTTGTGTGACTCAAAATCTTCAAACATTTAAACATCTAGCATTCAAAAATTTAAGTTTTGAATATCTTCGGATCATGCCGCACTGCTTTGAAAATCCTCGTTTTACTGCGTTGGAATACTCAGCGAAATAAAAGTATCTCCGTCGAAATGAATGAAAGAACAAATCGAAATGAATCCAGTATTTGTGTGACCAAAAATGCATCAACCTCATTCAACTATTACATTTGTATGAAGTTATTGTTCTTTTTTCATCAGGGACATATTTCTTTTTTTTTATGAGGGAAAGAAAGAAGAATTACAGGAAATTGTAATTGTTGATATTCTGGGCCTTTAATTACCTTTTAAATTATTTGACGTGATGCTGAACTTGGAGGCAAGGCATCATTTGCCCAATGCGTCTTTCCATTCCTTTGAAAAAAATCCATCAAGTTATATTTGTTAAGCTTTTCTCTTTCCTGTTTCAATAGAATAATTGTCAAAAAGCCTTTAGACAAATCCAACTTTGGAACGTTTTCGACTTGGAGAGGTTCGAATTATCCAGGTCCAACTGTACATATTTCCGCGCAGTGATCGAGTGGACTTCCAGCTCTTGACTTTTTCCCTCCATTCCAAACCTTATGTTTACGAAATTCTGAGGAAATACTCGAGAAGTTTTGGAAAGGATAATGTTTTTCTTTATCCGCTCAGCGAGACTTCAGCTCCCAGAAAAAAAAAAAAACGGACAGAAGACATGACGCTAACGAGTCAAGGCTTTAAAAGTTATGTGTTTGTTCAGCAATGCATGCTGGAAAGTTGTGCTAATATGCTGTGGTCCTTGCGTAATTATATCCCCCCGCGAGAATCCTTGGAACTTCACATTTACTGTGCAGTACTGTAATTTAAACTGGCGAATACTGAAAAATTGAACTTGGGGAATTTCTTGGTTATTCAGGAGCGTTGGTCGTCCGCCAAAGAATGGGCGAAATCACAAGAAACGCGAGGCTGCCGGAGACTAGTTTCGTGGAAAGCATCTATCGAAGTACATGATGTGACGAACGATGTTTTTCCTCTTTTTTCATTTCCATGGAACACGTTGAGCCGGATCTTTCGCTATAAATGCGCAGAAATCACGGGAACTGGAGTAAAAATTGTTCTTGAAATATTCAATTCTCATGAACGCTTTCGTGTGACTCGAAATCTTCAAACATTTAAACTTGAAATATTTAAACATCTAGCATTCAAAAATTTAAGTTTTGAATATCTCCGGATCATGCCGCACTGCTTTCGAAATCCTCGTTTCACTGCGTTGGAAATCTTGGAATACTACTTACTGCATTATACTCTGCGAAATAAAAGTATCTCCGTCGAAATGAATGAAAAAACAAACCGAAATGAAGCCAGTATTTGTGTGACCAAAAATGCAGTAACCTCATTCAACTATTACATTCGTATGAAGTTATTGTTCTTTTTTCATCAGGGACATTTTTCATTTTTTTTAATTGAGGCAAAGAAAGAATAATTATAGGAAATTGTAATTGTTGATATTCTGGGCCTTTAATTACCTTTTAAATTATTCGACGTGATGCTGAACTTGGAGGCAAGGCATCATTTGCCCAATGAGTCTTTCGATTCCTTTGAAAAAAATCCATCAAGTTATATTTGTTGAGCTTTTCTCTTTCCTGTTTCAATAGAATAATTGTCAAAAAGCCTTTAGACCAATCCAAATTTGGAACGTTTTCGACTTGGAGAGGTTCGAATTCTCCAGGTCCAACTAACTGTACTGTACATACAGTATTTCCGCGCAGTGATCGAGTGGACTTCCAGCTCTTGACTTTTTCCCTCCATTCCAACCTTATGTTTACGAAATTCTGAGGAAATACTCGAGAAGTTTTGGAAAGTACAGTATAATGTTTTTCTTTATCCGCTCAACGAGACTTCAGCTCCCATAAAAAAAAAAACGGACAGAAGACATGACGCTAACGAGTCAAGGCTTTAAAAGTTATGTGTTTGTTCAGCAATGCATGCCGGACTGGTTTGGGAAAGTTGTGCTAATATGCTGTGGTCCTTGCGTAATTATATATCCCCTATCATCCCCCCCGCGAGAATCCTTGGAACTTCACATTTACTGTACAGTACTGTAATTTAAACTGGCGAATACTGAAAAATTGAACTTGGGGAATTTCTTGGTTATTCAGGAGCGTTGGTCGTCCGCCAAAGAATGGGCGAAATCACAAGAAACGCGAGGCTGCCGGAGACT
>CAJPEX010001963.1:0-46049 GCA_905338405.1 Notodromas monacha
CATTCCCTGACATTGGTAACAAAATATATGTAAAAATTAATTTAAAGCACAAGGTCTTTAGCTTGTTTCTGTATGAGGTTTAGTTGAATGAACAAATTACAGAGAACCTTTGATGATAAATCATATAAAGCCAACAGTTTATCTTGATCTTTCAAGATTTCAGAAAGGGTCTCTTCATTGAATTCCAGTACTTGTTGTAAATCTATCTTAAGCTTGTTTCTATCGGTATGAAATGCTGGACATAAGAAGAGAATGTGGTCTGGTGATGCACAAACTAATGTATTTATGCTGCAGGTGTTACACCACTTAGACACTTGAAAATTGGATGAATATTTTTTTCTCATACAATGAAAGACCGATTGATACAAGCCTGATGTGATTCTGCATATCAATGATATAACTGTACAGTAAAGTTTGTTATTAGTGAAGATTTTTGCTTAAAACTCCATTTCTTGGAGAAATTTAAAATTAAATTCTGGCAGTTATTGAAAGATGCTGTGCAATGTCGATAACTCTGAATGAATTGGCTGATTAATTCTACGAGTATGTCTCTTGATGCTTGATAATGTGCATCAGATGTTGTATATGCGATATTCGGAGGTGTTCCAACTTCTTTTGCTCATACAATTGTATTTTCTCTCGGATTATTTACATACAGTACAGCTTTACCCCTGTTATTGAAAAAAAGAGGAGGCTGCGGACAATAAAACATCGTGTACAGGGACAACAGGCTTGGAGGTTAATGGAGAGCACCTCAAGATTATTTGATGTTTGTTTCAAATATTGCTATGCGGGCACATCACTACGAAAAGAAGACGAGGCATTATAAATACTGTAGCTTTGCATAAGGCTACAAATGCTTCTATAGAATATTCAGGAACGCAATGATAAACTATACCAAATCCAGTTGACATGAGTCTCGAGTCGTCTGAACCCCCGAGGCTCTCAGTCAAAATGATATCGAAACCCTCCGTTTAAAAAAAAATGAAAATTCCATGAAACTCGGCCGAACATTTTCGTTCATCTCCACATAAAATCAAGAACTCCCGTCTGGCAAGTACTGTGCGCAAATTGAGTTTTTCCCCTCGCGTCTTGAATAAGGAGCTTTGCGCGCGACAGTGCCATGTTTTTAGATTTTTTTCAAATGGATCTATACAATTAGTGATTTAACTATTTTGTTTTTTTTGTTTTGACAGGTTTGAGCTGGCGGAAGCCGCAGTGTCGCCGAAGAATTTGTCGTCCCAGTTCTTGGCCATAATCATCGCCTCGGTCGTGGCAGTCGTCGTCTTCTCCTGCGTTCTGATTTTCATTTGCCTCTGCGTCCGACGTCGACGTTCTGGCAAACGAGACCGCAAGTCGCCTCAGAACGGATCCAGCAAGAAGCAAAACGGCACTTTGGTGAGCCATCATTCAACCGGCAGTTCCATTGTGGGCATCAGCCCGATGAGACCCGCTCCACTGACCCGGGACTCGGGTTGCGCCTACGAGAAAATCCCGGATGTGGAGACGAGGATCGGGGACGATGAAAAGAGTTTCGACGACGAGTTCTACATGAAGAACGGAAGAGGACTGGTTGGAGGTGTTGGCGGTGGTGGGACGATGATGAAGGGTTACAATGGAGAGTCTAGTTCGAGGAGCACGAGAACCCCGGAGACGGCTTCCTTGCATTCCGATCATCCGCCGAGTCTGTACAATGACGCCTCTGCGAATTTCCCCGACCTTCTGAACATTGCGCAGACTCGAAAGTTCTCGAGGTGAGAATCAAGAAATACTCGTGTACAGTATTGTAATGGTCGAACCCCGAGATACCTACGTCACTACATGCTGGTGCTCGACCCTTGGCCCTATATCGGAACGTCCGCATGTCAGGGCTTGTTTTCCCATAGACTTAAATGGGAACATATTTAATTGGTTCATTTGTTCATAAAAAGTCAGGAACAAAGTCCCCAAAAAATTGAATAAAATCGTTTCTCAACTGCAAGATGCAGAAAATAAATTTACAGAAGAAAAACACACAGAATCCAATCTTTTGGCATTAGAAGGAGCTCAAGAAGCAAATACAGTGAGACCCCCAGACGTGGACATAATTGGTGCATCAATAGTGTCCCTAAGTTGAATTGTCCCTAAGTTGAGTCTTGTTTTCCCATAGACTTACATTATATAATTTTTAATTGGTGTTTTATGGAAGAAATATTTTTAGAATTTCCTGAAAAAATTGTTTGCCGCTTGAATTTGAATTAGTGAATACATTTTCACCTCAATAAGAAAATTTGGAGCATTGAATAGTGTATATCTGTACTGCACATTGAAATGTTGGCATCTACAAAAATAACATTCAAGTGAAAAAAAGTAGAAGTCCCTCTATGCTTGAGGTAATTTTCTAAAATTAGCTAGATGGATTGTAAATTGGTGAAAGAAATTCCCAAGAACTTTTCTTGCATCAATTTTAGGGATGGAAATATGTGTTTCTTTTAATTTGGCCTGAAATTTATTTGCAATTTTATTGCAAAATGTCCCTATGTTGAGTCAGTGTCCTCATGTAGGGCCTTTTTATCAATTTTTTCTGGGAAAATAAGTGTCCCTATGTCGAATTGTCCGCACATCGATGTATCATATGTGGGGGTCTCACTGTAACAAAAACAAGTCTAGCTACACGGAGTATGAATGATGGGAAAAAATACTGTACGCCAAGAAAAGAAACACAAAATTAGTATGTTTTTGGGTGTGGAATGGGGTAATTTTAAAATAATGTTTATTTTTTAAATATTTGTGAGTGTAAATAGCTCAAACTCCAAGAAATATGAAAATTAAAAAATACAAATCTTCGATTTTTCCCGAATTTGAGTATTTTTCGATTTTTTCAGTTCTAAGTATGTCTAAGAAGAATTTTCTGTATATCGGGGCGTCCGTATGTTGGGGTCCCTCTGTACCTACCTGCATTGTGATTACTCCGACTAAACTCTAAATCAAGTGCCGATTTCTATTGAAATGCTTGACACGTCCTGGGGAAGCCGATGCACTTTACACTTGACATTGCTTTCCGCGGTGTCGGGCAGGTGTCACCCCCCGAATCACTGCACCGACCGAAATCGATCCGAATAATTTAAACCGAACCACAAGAGAAAAAGCATCCTACCTTAGTGCTGTACTGTAATGGTGCATAACATTCTGGCGAAAATTGTAAAGAAAGAGGAAAATAAGGAATTTTAGTCGGTAGACTTGAAGCGTGGGCCCCGCACAACTTTCTAAACTTCAAGCCAGAAGAAATAACTTCCAATCTTAAATTATGCAATGCCGCCTGATAAGCTTTATTTTCGTCCGACCGATTTAGTTACTCGACGATTTCACGGGGCGTACTGTGTTCACGCGAATGTAAGCACTCATTTTTTCCGATTTCAGAAATTAGGAATAAGTCCTTCGAAGATGTGATGAAATTTTTTTTCAATTTCAAGGTGCAGAAAATCGCTGTGCAAGAGAAATCCGCTAGAAACAGATCTTCTGGCGCATCAAAAGGAGCACAAAAAGCAAAGAATATCAGGAACATAAGTCTCATTATACAGTAATCTGCACAGATTTAAAAAAAATCCAAAAAGAGAGCAAAAATTATCCTGCTCTGATTTTAAATTTCAGTAAATTTATGATACAATTTATTTTCTATTTGGGTAAATATGAAATAGCTCATTTGTTCAAGCGATATCAAAATTCATTAGGCAATTTTTTCCCCTTTTTCTAGAAAAGTCGGAAAAGTGCCCTTATCTCGACATACTATCCTGATATTGAGGCGGAATTTTGAATTTCAAGTTTCCCTAAGTCGAATTATCCATGTATCCGAGTCTCACTATGTATCAGGGAATCTTCCAGTTTGATGTACACAAAAATGATCAAGCACTTCTTTTCTTCAGATCTTCTGGAATTGAAGTTGAAAATAATAAAAACATCGTCAGCACTTCAATACTTGCATTAGTCCTCGATCATGAAAGGCAGTTGAGCGCCAAGAAAGGGAAAAGATGTTTATATTCACCTGCTACTAATGCAATTTCAAATTTTTTTTTTCATGAAATAAGCTTGCTGGTTGCTTATGTATTTGCGTGAATACTGCGCATCAGTAAATCTGCCAATTCAAGCAAAAAGTATGAACATGAACAAAAGTTTGTAAAACTCATTTATCTTTCATCTTCTCGCAATTTTATAGCCCTGCGTCCATGTATGCGGAATGGGCGCCACCGTCTCAGATGTCATACGTGACCTTGCCACGGCGTCCGAGAGCATCGTGGAGCCATCCCGTGAACCCGTCTACTGTCCCGGCGTTTACATACATTCCGGATGCCGAATCGAGTCCGAAAATCCGACTGGACCCTGTTTACGACAATCTGGGACCCAGGACTACTGCTGATGGAACCCTTCGACGACCGAGTACATCATCGACCTCAAGCTCTGTGTCCCACAGGAATGGGAGATCCCAACAACAGCCGATGGGCAGAGGGGATTATTACGCGGATATCCCCGATTTCGCTGATCATGCGGCTGCGAGGAGAGGATTCCAATACTCCACATTGCCAAGATCCACGCCGAATGTTTCCGAGGCCCAGATTCCAATGGTAGGGTTTATAATTGCGCCTTTTATGTTTAATTCTGCGCAAATTGAATCATGTGTAATGGAAATGGTAGGAGGAAATGTTGTAATTTTGAGTTTTCATGTTATGTTTAAAAGAAATGACGTGTAACATTTGTTTGAGCTGTGTCCAAAAGTACCTCGGCTCAAATTACAGATAGACCCGCTACAACAATCATGTCTAAAACGATTTATATCTGTATAACGACTTTTTCTGGCTCCATATAATAGAGTTCTCTCTCCCATGCTACAGTAAAATCTCGTTGAAACAAACTTTTGTGGACTTCAGAAAAAGTTCGTTCTACTGACAAATGCGTTATAGCATAAAATTTTTCAAATTAATCACTGGAACGAATTTTCAGATCAGACCTGCATATATCAATTATATTTATCTTACTTTTCTGGCCTCCTCAGATTTTTTCTTATTGTTGGAAAACTGAGAGAACTTCTGAAAAAAAATTAGCTTATATCATGCATTCCATCAGTTTCACGATTCTTTTCATTCTGGGAGGATTTTGTATGATGGAACCATTTGGAAGCATGTTTTTCATTGATTGCAGCTTCCATCCATGCGTTACAAGAACCAGTCCATCACATTTTGGGATTGGAAATTTCAGACATTGCCTGCCATACTTGGGAAATTCCTACCTGAAGAATCTAAACTTTCCTCAAAAAAAGTTGGGATTTGAAAGTTTGTTATAACAAGAGTATTTTAACATGTAATCTATGGGCTTTCTGTTGGGACTTGAGAAAAAGTGTGTTATACTACAATACTGTTCACTGTGTTGTAACAAAATTTTAAAGGGATTATTTACAAAGATGTTTTTATGGTCCGTTGAAATTTTTTTGTAGAGAGAGAGTCCACCTTAATGAACTACTTCCTATTCACAAGAACGAAAAGCCTTAATTTTATTTTATAAATTTACCGAAATTCATAATCGAAACTTTACTTGAATAAGTTAGTGTACTGTATATGACTCACAGGGTTTTGACCTAAGAAGTATTGTTCAACATATTCTCCAAGAAATGAGTGGTTCTGAATGGTTCTTGAGAAAGTAAAGAAGTCAAATGTATTGCTAGTTGAGAGAAGATTGTCTCAAAATTCTTGTTTTTTATTCATTTATTTGAAATTGCAGACGCATCAAAATTATCGACTTCCTCCAGTCCGTGAAGAATCTCACGGGCCTGCCGACGGACGACCTTCTTCCGTGCAAAACCTCAGGAGGAACCACGTGCAAAACCAGACGACCAGGCTTCAACAAGCGCTGATTGAAGAACAAGCAGCGCTCACGCAGGAACTGATGAACGGGCTGGAAGACTCTGATGGGGACTTTGACCTTCCTCCGCCTCCGGAATCCGTAATGAACGACGACGTGAAAACCATGAAGAAAGTTCCGCCGAAACCTCCTCCAAAGCCGTCGAAACTCTCGACGCTGTCGCGGGACTCTTCGATCACTGTCGACAATTTCCAAGACGAGGGAGACGACGGAACGGAAATTTGAAATTGACTGACTTTTTTCGTTGATACCGTGTGTTATGCATATATTTTTCATGATTCCCTTGATCTCAAACGTTTTCGTTTTGTTTCTTGACGTTAATTGGATCGAGGACATGTACGAAGGAATCAAAAAGAGTTTTGAGGTCCACTTCGAGGTTTTGAGTTCGAAACCACATTGTTCCTATGTCAAGAGAAAAAAATGCTGATTTGTCGCGCGAGAAACTGTGATAGTTTACTGCTCTTTTTTTTTTTAGCAGAAGATAGTTCTGGAAAAATTAACTACTTTCGATTAAGCTTTCCTTCCGTTCGGATGATGACAACTTATGGTCCTTGTTTCCGTTCTGGAGAGCGGAACTACGTTTTTCATGATACATTTCCATTTCGAGGCTTGAAAATTGAACTCGGAAATTTCAAAACCTTGATACCACATAATTTGTATTGAAGGAAAAGAGATTTTTTAATGTTGTTATCGAGTTCTTTTGATTTCTGAAGGCTATTTTCGTTCGTAAGTTATGTTTTCATCGCAGCTTCTCGATCGACGATTTCTTGCTGGAAACAGAGCTTAATTTGTTGAGCGTAATTGATCGGTGTTCAAGAATTCGTTTTCCTTGACATTCTTTTTAATTTTTTTGCTAAATATAAAAAAATATTATTCATGGTTATTCTCTGCGAATGAGTGAGCAGTTCTGTGGAAGCTGTGCTTTAATTTCCACTCGTTGTTCGCATATTTTTTCGCATTGCGGACGACTTGGTACGATTCATGGACGTGGATGTTTTAAATGTTCGGAAAAGTGAGTCAATAGTTTGATGGAATGAATTGGATCTTGAGCGTGTTTTGATATTCTCAGACTTGCTATGATGTGAATATGAGCTTTCACTGTTAAGCTTGTAAGTTTGTTTTTCTGCCTGGAAATGTGCTGTTTTTTTTCTCCATCTCTTTGTTGATTGATCGAAGGAATCGGAACGTCCGCGATGCTGTTCGATAGTTGAGTGGAGCTGAGTGATTGTTTTTTTGTTGTTTTCCGTTTCTTTTCCGACGGGGGAATTTTTGGAAATACAGGTTTTGTGCCTGCTTTATATGTGCTCACTTCCAAACAATCATTTTCCACTTTTCGAAACTAATCTCAGTTGCGATTTCCGGGGTCCTTCTTGCAGATGCTGTTGCAGAATTCACATGCTTTTCGCGAGAAACAGGAGTACCATCTTGAATACTGCAAGACAAGGTTTTAAGTGTAGAAATGTTTTCTTAATCATCTTTACTTACGCTGACTGCAGTATCTTTTCCGCTGTCGGCGCACGAATCCATGGCTGCCACAAGTTCGTCCTTAATCTGTGGTACGATAGAAAATTAACTCAATGTCAAATTTGTTTATTTTAGACTCATGATTCAGGTACGTGTCCTGACAGATCAACGCGTCCCGAAACAGATTTTGTTCGCGAGAAATTTTTATGCGGTGTAATAAATTTATAAAAAGTAGGAATGAAGTCTTTCATCTTTTCTGATATTTCGTAAAGAGAAATATTAAGCAAATAATAAGAAGGTGAAATTGTCTGATGCAAGAATAAAAGTTCGCTTTTCCACTAATAATGATTGAGATACATTTCCACATTCTGAATTAAATTATTTTAAATGCTGAGAAGCCTTTCTTGAAGCACACCTTTCTAATTTTTTGAAGACATTCCACTATAGCTACTTCTTTGGTTCCTAATTTTTATAGGAAATCTTGGAAACTTTTTCAACTGCCTTCCCATAAAGTTGTTCAAGAAAAACATCTTTGAGTCTGCAAAAATGTTTTAAACTTTGCTGGGCATCAGAACATTTGTGGGAAATTAACCAGCCCACAGAAAATTTCATGGAAATTTGCTGGTCTGCAGGCCCAAAAAGGTTGGTGAACTCTGATTTAGAATACTGTACTGCAGTGAATAATGTTGCTAGAATATGAGAACGCCTTCCGTGTTAAGTTAGGCATTGATCATGCTAAAGTAATTCATTGTGGCAAAATAGTCAACTGCAAATTAGATTGTGAAAATATTTAAGCAGAATGTGGCTTTTTTAAATGTTTCATGTGTTTAATAACTGCAGTGTGCCTCTGAATAACGAAATTTAAAATGTGTTGAAATTCTTACTCATTGTTTCAGAACAGGAAATCATTCAGAGGTGTGTCTTAAATCGTGGATCGAAGAAAACTAATGTAGATCTATGAAGTGCTTTTGTGAGTTATTGTTGCGAACAGTTCTTGTGGGGGCACTTTTTTCCAATTGTTCGATTTTGGGACGCTCTGAAATCTGTCCAGGCTAAATAATTAATAGATAATTGATAGATAATAAATAGATAATTGGTTTGTAATACGCACGAAAGGTGACGCCTCTGTCGATCGCAACATTCGCTCGATTCCGTCCAGGTTCGGATTCAAGCTCCTCCCTTCTCCAGTGACCAATCCAGTTTTCTCAAAAAAGCAGGCTTGCACTTTTTTGGCAATTTCAGATGGCAGATTTTTCTCTCTACCTGCTTCAAAGTAAAGTTGAGACAAAAATTCAGATTAATACGAATTCCAATAGTTATCGTTCATTTTCGCGAGAACGCAGCAATTCATCTATTCCGACCAGGCTTGAAATGATGCACTATATAGCTAAACCTTGACTGAAAAAATCAAATACTGCAATACATCACGTTATTCCTTGTATTGCATTATTGCTTGATGGTCAGTTATAGAAGCGTTTTGCAAAAACTATATAAAAAAATTGACGCAGAAAACGTTTGTGGACCTGGGGATTTGACAAGGCCTGAATACTGTAAGTTACAGTATAATTATTTAAATTGAAAGAGGCTGCGAAAGTTTTATTCTATAATTTCCCCCCATCGAAACTTCGGTCGAGAAAAGTTTGAGGGATAGTAAAAAATTAAATTCTACTCGATGATTTACTGTATACAGTACTCTTAAAATAGCTGGTGATAAAAAAAGTGAAACTTGTCATTAATATTCTCAGCCAACCCTCATATTTTAATTTAATTGAGTCTTTGCTGATTCTTGCTTTTGGAAATTATGAACACAGTAGATGAGAATGTAGATACTGTAGTAAATTCAAGATAGGGAAACCAGTATTTTGTTGTGGGAAAAAATAAAAAAATTTCCGGAAATTGTAAATGGTGATATTTTGGGGCTTAAATTGCTTCTTGAATGAGTTGACAGGATGCTGAACTTATGCAAGCTTGAATTTATTTGCCAAATTACTCTGGTACTTCCTTTCAAAACACATCAAGTTACTTTTTTATTGCTTTTATCTTCCCTGATTCAAGAAAATAATGCTCAAGGCATAAGGAATCTGCGTCACGGAGTTTTGAGAGGAAAAGCCTTCCATAGTCAAGGAGGTTTTTAATGCATCATCTTCAAGGGTTTCATTCTATTCACTATTCAGACGGGGACTTGACAAAATTTGACTTAGGGACGAGGTTCCAGTTATCAAGGTTTAACTGTGTCCATGTAGCCAAAGAAACAAAGTATAATCAGTACATTAAAAAAATAAAAACACATCTAACTATTTTCCGAGGGTCTCCGACGTTGGTCAAATCGCTGCTCGTCGTTAATTGGCCGATCGTTTCTTGGCAGTCGATCGCCGTTGGAAATCGGGCGATTGTTGAAAATATTTTGCGTAGGAGAGTAGTCTTCATATTCAGGATAAATGGTCGGTGGTCTTGATGGTCTTCCCTCATTTTCTTTTGGAGGGGCAAGCATCATTAAAGTCGTCATGTCGACATTCACCACTGACACGAGGCAAGATGCCCAGATTGCTTCGTAGTTGGATATTTTCTTGACAAATGAAAAAGACGAATTAATCACACACACAAATAAAAAACGTTCATTTACAATCATAATTCTGATTCACTGCAAGGATCGAGGTTTGCATCAAGTACCTTAATGAAAAGCGTTATTGTGATTATCGAAATGGCTGAAATTATAAACTTTTCTTGCATATTTCGAGATTCGAAAAATATAATGGAGCTTTCTCTTCTTCCATTATTTAAAATTTTTAAAAATAAGTAATCGTTAAATCGAAAGTGCGTTATTGGAGGCAAAAACAACGTCATTTGAAACGACATCTTCGTTTTTCACAAAACATTCAAATGGCAAAACGTTCAAGATTTCGACAAATTTCCAAGCACTGTTTCACTAGGTGCATAAACTGTTCAATAAAACTGTCGTAGTAATTTATTTGATGGGAAAACTGCATCAAAGTTTGTGTTCAGGGTTCGAGATGAATTCTGTGAGTGGATTCGAATAAATTGCGCTGATTTTTCATTTCAAATACCACGTTTTTGGCAATGCTGTCCGTAGGCAGATATGCTTCAATGCATTCAAAGCACGATTTTGGATCTGGAAACGTACAGAGAAAATTGGACCATTATATCAATTAATGTAGAGTAAAAAACCTATCGAATTTTCACCTCGTCGTCTGTTGTTAGTTGATGGCCGTGCTCTCGCAGATTTGATCTCGTCATCATCAGAACTGATTTCGATTTCAGCGATTTTAATCTCTGCCATTTCAGTCTCCTCAGTTCTGGAGAACTTGAGGGAAAGACTAAAACACGTGACTGAAAGCAGTGCTCCTAAGATTTTTCGCATTTCTTCGTCCAAGTTATTTTTCCTTGCGCCTTTCACTTTTTCCACTATTTCTCACGCAGATTTCGCAATTGCCGTGAACAAGAAATTTGTACAATCACAATTTTTGTGTGTGCACGAATATTCTTTCTATGATTGTAAAATGTGCTGGTTTTTTAAAGCCCCAGCGCAGTATTATCACGACACTGAGTGTGTGGAATACGCCAGTGTTCGGCTCTGCTGTAGAGTTGTCGGCAATAAAAATCTGATTTCATTCAACTCATCGTGGAAAGAATCAAAAGATTTAGGGCATCTGATAACAGAGATTCATCTCGGTTCTCCTCGCAATTATTATTATTATTCTAACTGCATTTATATTGTACAGGAAACCGAGTTTCTCATCATGCAAAATACTTTTCAAAATTGTAAAAATGGGGCAACATTGTTCATGTCTGATTGAAACATCGAACTCTTTCACCGCATGTGTTTAAGTAATAAACCCAGAAAAATTCAGCTTTTGCTCCCAACATTCATCATCAGCATTGAAAATGCAAATTATTCACTCTAAACTCTAAAGCAACTTCGGAAGTAGTTTTCCACAAAAGCGTGTTCGAATGTTTCTGCTTATAGATATTCTCTTCCAATAATTTTTTAAAACCTTGATTAGATGCATGATCGACGATCGGTTTTCGATGGTTTTATACGGTCATTATTCCAGTTGTAGAGTCACGAAACCTGCTTTTTGCCACATATACTTGTGAAATTGAATTTATTTATAATAGGTTCGCTGGGAAAATAATTGAGCGGTTACCTGGACCCGAAATCAGGCCTGTGTCCAATCCCTGGATCTCGAATAGAGGATTGAGAGCATCAATCAGATAATAAGAAATCGCCTTTCCAATAAAATTTTGAAAACAACGAGAGCAACGCAGAAGAGCGAAAAGGTTATCAAGTCTCAATTATTCGCAGTACATTTAGATTAAATGAAAAAAATGAGCTCATCAAGGTCATCTTCATTTATTGTAACAGATCCATATTCAGAAACCATTTTGTCGTTTCTCCTTTCAAATGGGGAAAAGTCAATGCAAATCTCCGAAATCTTCTTGAAACGATTTCATTTGATCACTGTAATTTTAATGCAAGTTATACTGTGGTAATTTAAAATTACGGTTGATTTCATCTAGGTAGAGTTGATTCGGGTTCTATTCCTGTATGTCTTTTTGCAGAAATGCTTGGGGATCAGATCTTCAAAGTTTTTTTTTGCCCATCATCAGGGTCCATTACTCGAATGCATAGTTTATCAGGTCTTTCAATGAGTGAAACAATTTTAATTAAAATTAACATATACCTTTTTATTTATATTCGAAAGGAAGGCGATTAAGTGTAACTTCACTCTGAAAGAGTTAACTGATGCGATAAGGTATGGTCCGAATTACGGCTCAGCGATCTATTCAGTTCGAACAAGATTTTGATCCAGTGTTTGAATATACGTTTTAATGAAAAATTTGCTTCAGAAATATCGTAATTTCTGAAACCTGAGTAGAGATTTTCTCTTCAGAAAGCCATCATGTGTCAGTTGTTTGTTATTTTGTCTTGTTCCCGACATTAGTCTTCACTCTAATCAATGCATGGGAATTTTATTCAAATAACCCTATAGTGGAAAATTAGGTCGCGGAAGAAAATCTTGTCGCTGAAGCTGGACTATAGGAGAAAAGAATCGACGAAAGTTTGAGAAAAAGTAGGACATTTATTTCAGAACACATGTATAGAAACGCAAACGATGAGCAACAATTTTTACACATCGTCAGACAAATACTTGGGACCGCAATTTCACTCAACTGCCGTTGAAGCTTCAGGTATTGCTTCGTCCATCGGAAGTGGAATTCCTTCATTCAACTTCCGGCTTGTTTTCCAATTCGTATGCGGTATCCCCATATCCGGCGTTGCATGCTTGTTCATTGAAACACTTGAACCAAACGGGGTACTGTATATACAGATCAATAAATTTTTAAATTTAGACGCTTTGGAATATATTCGAACTCTTGATAGACTTGAACAAACAGACTTCGCCATGTATATGCAATTTATTCGAGATTGGAGTCATCACGAATAAAAACAAATGGCATCACAGATCAATCGATTCAGAAATTTAGGCGTTTTGAGACATGTTCGAACTCTTACTCTGGCATTGAACAAAAATGTTTTTGAGATTTACGTATTTGCTATTTATATGAGATTAAAATCATCACGAATGGAAACGTATGCCATGGCTTAGAATTAGAGCAATTTATTTTCGAGAACACCCACCTCATTTTACTGGAGCATGTGACCATCGCTTCTGTGACGCAAAAATTACAGTAGTTTTCGATTTGATCAAGAACTTAAATTATACAAATGTGGGGCATCAGAATACGTATCAGAATTACGTAAAAAAACTGATGCTATAGGGTATCATGTATCCTTACAAAGTTTTATGAATAGTAATATAAAACGGAGAACACTGAATGAATTTCTACCTTGAAAGAACAGAATAATGACAACTCAGAAAATACCGGTAACCCTGATTTAATTAAGCCGCACGCATTTCAACATTTCATCTTGCCAATTTTTAAAGCATAAAATTCATAAATTATGTTCGAACAGCTGTAAAATAGTGGAAACCGCGTGGTTACAAATCCTGGCTGTGATGGATTAATGTATATTTTCTTGAAATTTGAAGATGGACGAAAGGAAGTAGTTGTATAATATGTTTCCCAAATATTTTTGAAAACACATATTTATGGCCCCTGCATCATGGCGGAAATATTCTTCAAGCCCATATTGGTTTGTGACGATCTTTGAAACTATGATATTATACTGTAAATGTAAATCGAAATAAATCTTACCTTTGTTTTCCTTCCTCCTGCAGTATTAGCACAGTATTCATTGATTTGAATCAGGTCTTCTTTTACCTAGAAACGACCCAGCATGGATTGATCGGCGCATTGAACAATTGATGAATTAATGTGCTTTTCCATGACTCACTTCCTGATTTCCGGACATCGATCGAATGAGAGACGAAATTGAGTTGGTCTGAGGCTGAGCGTTTCTCAGAGTTCCTCCTTGGAGCACCATGTATTTCGTTTTCAGCAAAAAGCACGTCTGAATTTGTTGCAAAATTCCCTGTCGTTCAGCGGTGGGTCTTTGGGTGACGGGTAATCGTCGGTCATCATACTGGTTCAAGTACCCTGTAAAGAATACCAAAGATTTTATATAAATAGTTTTAATACGCTTGAAAATGAAATCATGTACAAAATCGACGAGAGTGTTTCGTTGTCACAAACCGTCGTCTGGGAAATCGTCATTACGCCTGAGGGATTCGGAATCTCTCGGTGTTGGTTCTTCTTGGCGATCTTGTACCTCAGATTGACTCGGGTTTTCTTTTTCATAATTCACTGGAGGCCCCCACGATGCATTTGGATCTTCATAAAACGCAGTTTGATCACATATTATATGCAGTAAATAATTTTTTGAACAATCACCAATTGCCTCAACACAACAAGAAGACGCTCAAAGAAAAAATAGTGACGCATTTTCTAATTCTAACCGCAAGGATAGTCTTACGAAATTTTTGTCAGTTGATATTCGTTTGGTAAAATAATTCAATTTGCTTTTGTTTAACACACCATTCCTTTAGCGTAGACCAAGATGAGCATTTTGATCTAGTTCTGAATTTCAAGAGAGATCGAGAGTCGCCAAAATGGGGAAAATTCTGAATTTAAAGAAAAAGTGGACGGTGTAGGAAGTCAGATTAAAATCTTGAGATTCTATGTTTCTATGCAATCTTTGGAAAGGCGAAGGTATTCGAGAAATTTCAAAGTAATACTTGCGTTCATATTTTTTTAGGTCTCGTCAACTCGAGTTATTTACGAAATTCCAAAAGCGAAAATAAGTTTAGAAAAAAGGATACATAAATATGCGATTGACAATTTTTGAGACGATCACAAAATAGAATTTGCTAAATATACCCCCTTCAATTTGATTTCATTTATCTTAGCCCTCTTTCTTTTTGGAATGCATATTTTTTTCCCTTGGATGTATAGCAGCACTTCTAAAAATAATTGGTTTTGAAAGTCCCAATTCTGATCTAGATTTTTTTTCAGACGCCACGCCATAATTCCCTCTCATGTCTTGTTTTTTTTTTTTACCTCGATCGAATCATCAAAAATAGTTCTCTGTCAGCCTTTTTTATTTTACTCGGAGGAATTCAGTTTTATTTTCGGAACTTTGGGAGAATTCGCTACCTTCTCCTGAATTTTATAGAGACTCAGTGTCACATAATCCCCCACCCCCCCGCCACCGCCCCCAAATCGGTATTAGATTTTTAAATTAACACATGGTGATTTCACTTTAAAATGTTTACTTCTTTTGATGGAATAAGTCCGAGGCCTTCGGTTCGGCCTGGCCCTGAAAGGCGTTATCGGAATAGAAGGGCTCGCCGAAGACGTTCCAGGGTTGAGGATATCCAACGTAGTGAATGGTTTTCCACCGAGTGCCATCAGGGAACAAACAGTCCAAATAGCTTTCAAACGATTCACAACCTTAGAATTGAACATATACTGTAATTTCTTGAAGGAAGTCTCATCGTAAGAAATTGGAACGTTTTTCAAAAGGATATCGAGTAGAGTAATTTATTTTTTGATATGTTGGAATTCTTTCAATGAATTTTCCCAGGCTCTTCGGTGTACCGAAACATTCCTACGTTTCTTTCTTTTTTTGTGTGGGCACAATCACGCAGATTTTTGGTGTCGTGTCCCAGGTTTCCCTTCAGAGAGTCCTTGAAATTGACATGGCGTTAATTCCGAAGGGTTTCCGTCATTAATTAATTATTAATGCCGCAATTTTCATTGACAGCCGCCTTCACACCCGCCACATTCCCATATTCGCAGACTGGCGGCTGCGAAGGCCGCTATTATTGAAAATTGCGGCATTAATAATTAATTAATGACGGAGCCCTTGGAATGAATGCCACGTCGATATCAAGAATTCTGAGGGCGATTCTGAGCTATAGCAACAAAAAAAAAAGGAATAAAAACGAGATGTGCGAAGACCAGAAAGCTGCGAGGGTGACTTTTGCAGAAAAATTACAGGGCTGTGATGTGCGCCAAAGAAGTGGTTCTCTGAACAATAGTTTTTTCCTGTTGAATCAAATGCTGTTTCAATTTATATTCCGAGAATATTTTTAGACACTTCGTGTGCTTTTTTTTTAAAAACATGGATATCAACAAAATGATCATAGCTACCAGCAACTCAAGAATGTCAAACCAAATGACCTCACTTTGAAACGCTCCTCACCGTGCTTTCGTATTCCGAGTCGAAATAAACGCCCACCCGGTTCAAACAGGACCCGGAACCTACGCAAAAATATTTTCAGCGATTCGAATGAAGAAATTACGAGGCAATCTGGCTGTTGAAAAATACAATTTGTAAATTATAGACTTACTGGATCCTGGATTAGGTCTGTATCTTATTCGTCGTGGGGTTTTCTGTTCGCCATCTAAATTTGCCGTGCTGCTCGTGTCTGCATCAGCACTACGACGAGGTTCAAAACGAACTTCGTCTCCATTATTCACCGACAAATCAGACGAAAAAGCTGTGGCAGCGAAAAGCGAGAAAACGAACACAGTCCGCATTTCTTTTTGTGTGCACTTTATTTCACGAATTTGTGGGATATGATACGAACAATTTTTGGTGTTGCTTTGGGACGGGAAATTTGGATCCGACAGGCGAAAAGCGCGAGTTCCGAATAAATTTTCCTCCTGTTTAATAGCATACTCTTGATAACCGAGTCGGATCTGATAAACTTTCCAACGGGTCAAAGGGAAGTTTGATCAGTACTTTAATGAATAAAGGAGGTGCTTCCATTTTAATTTGGGCGTGTCAAATTCCAGATGGTAGATACTATAGTCGTACCCAAAGTACCTTCGATAACAGAACTATTTTGAATTAAATGGTCAAATAATGAATATTTTTTGGAACTTTCGTCTTTTTTCCTGTTATTGATGCGGAGTTTTTGTGCCATGAAATGTGGCCTTCTTTGTGCCAGCTGATCGAAATTATTTATTTTCTGGTCTATAATATTATTCAAAAAGTTTATCAGTCTTAGTTTTCCTACCTGAAGGATGCTGCGAAATCTGTACACGAAATATGCATATTTTCTGGATCAGGTGAAAGTTTGGCCCCAGTTTGACTGGGAAATTATAACAAAAGCAATTTTGAGCTTCGGAGGCTTATATTGCATTTTTTTTAAAGGGAATTGACCAATAATTTACTGGAAATCTGCGATATGGAGGATTTTGACGTACAGTAGTTGCCTTGGAGATGTTGAACTGTTCGTACAGTAATTGAAAAATGAATGAAAATTTTTATCACTAAATGTTTCCTCTGTTCGGTTAATCGAAGGTTCACTGACTTTTCGACTGGAAATCAGAGAAAATAATAATGTCCGTAAAGTGCAATGGCCAAGGCTACGATCTTTGATTTTTCTCTATACAGTATTCTTTCCAAAACACATGCGTGAAACAACAATTAAGCTTAACCAACATAGGGTTTGTCCATTTCCAAATAGATTCATTGCATAAATTCAATCCTGGAAAGTGCTTCTGGAGTGGAAAAAAGTAGCCCCATGTGTCTAAGAGAATAAGTTGTCAATTGTGAATGAATGAATGAACAAAACACTTTATTTGCCGCTTTTCGGCGTTCACAAGGTTCAATCAAGATTTCCACAACCAAACCCTCTTCCCAACCAACTCAAATCCACTCAATGACATTTTAATCACTTCATAGCAGGAAAGCACAAAATGATGACAAAAATAAAAGAAAATACAATGCAACATGAAATACAACTGGACATCTGGTCAATTGGCAATTGTTACCTTGCAAATAAACCGGAAGTAGTGCTTTGCGTGCTTGTATAAGAGGATCCGTATGCTGGCTGCTTGCAAGAAAGGTCAATGAGAGAATAACACCTTCGATTATAATTTGATCAATGACGGAATCATTTGAAATGAAGACTTTGTGCCAGCTGTATTTGTGCTCGCGTACAACAATCACTTTCGCGTGCGTAATTTTGAATTTCAGCTGCGCGCTGTTTTATTTTTCCCATGTGCATAAGCTGTTGCAGAAGTCGCATACTTTTTCCGTGAAACACGAGTACCAATTCGAGTACTGCAAAAAAGGGGGTTTTCATGCACTCATTCAGAAAATGCGCCTCAACTGATTCTACTCACGCTAATTTCTACATTTCTTCCGTTGTCCGTGCACAAATCCAATGCCGTTATAAGCTTCCCCTTTGCCTGTCATTGTCAAAAGAAAATTCCCCGGAGGCATGAGTTTTGTGTATCCTTTCAAGAATATCTAAAATTACCGTTTGCGATGCCGTAGTTGATTGCAAGAGTATTTCCATTGCTTCCAGATTTGGTTTCATGTTTCTTCCGTCTCCTGTGGCTAGTCCTGCTCTCTCGAGGAAACAAACTTGAACTTTTTGCTGAAGATCCGATGGCAGAGTCACTTTCCGATCTTCTGTAAAGAAATATTAAAGAAACAACCTCGAAGAACATCGAAATGTACCTTGTGATCAAAATTACGGAACGATTCTCGCAAAGCAAGATCAGATAGCAGAAGTGACCGATGCTGCTGCAAATAGTTGTTTATTTCAGCGGTTTATTTCGCATTAAAGGGCCTGGAAGACGCTGAAAACTTCGAGAATTATTGTGTTGGTCTTCAAGCTTCTGTTCGCCGAGCAGTTTTGCAATTGCGCAATGTGAAGAAAGAGGTTATTTTTAGCAAGTTTGTCCACCCTCATGCGCTGACTGGAAAGCAGAAATTTTGCTTGTGGCTGACAGGTTTTTTCGTACCTGGCGATTTTATTTTTGATCTGATTGTTTTGGGTTTTAGCAATCACGAGTTTTTGTTTCTGTTCTTTCCCAGTATAAAAAGGGTGAATTTTTTTTTTTTTCAAATCATCAGACCATTTTTAGCTGTGAAATTTGAAGGTTCTCTTCCATCTTGGGGATTGTTTCGAAATAAACTGTTGTTAGCAGAGAACTTGCCTAAATTCTTCTTCAAACGTTGACTTTTTTTAAAGCCCTGCGTCAAATTTCTGTCTGGATAAGCACAGCGTGAAAAATCTATCGACAGCAGTCACTCAATTTACATTCGTAAGAGCACAATACTTCGATCTTCATAATGCCCACCGATTTGAAATGCCATTAAACTTTTTCCGAAGACTTCAATTTTTGGGTGGAACTTGGATCTTCTATGTTTTATCAGCTAACTTTTGAAGTTAGAGAACTCACGAGAGACACACGAATAATTAAAAAAAAACTTTTTTAGATGAATTTTGACTCACTATTATTTCCAGGAGGTCGCTGCTGACGTTGGTCCAATAGCTGCTCGTTAGCAGTGGTACTTGGCCGATCGTTTCTCGGCAGTCGTTCGTCGCCGTAAAGGGGTCGACTGTCAAATATATTCTGGGAGTAGGGGTCTCCGTAGTCGAAATCGATTGGTGGCCGAGTTGGCCTGGGTCTGCCGCCTCCGCTATCCCGTGGAGGCGCCATCACCGCCAGAGTCGTCATGTCGAGGTTCACGACTGACTTGAGACAAGTCGCCCAGATCGCTTCGTGCTTGGTTATTTTCTTCACATGAAAATTTTGAAATTGTTAAATAGTTCATGGCCTTTACATAAATGGGCATAAAATAAATTTCGGTCAATTTTATAGCGAGCATGGCTTACCTTAATCTAGCAAAAGATCAAGGTATTAGTGTGGCGGCACAGTTTCACATCTGCAGATGCATATTTCGAGGAAATTTTCTTTTTCAAAACGAGGATAGTTTTTTTTTAGAATTTTGGAATCCTACTCGAAGTAATACGTGAAAAAGGTGAAAATCAGCTTTGGTTTCGAAGTAATGAATTCGAAATTGCGGAAATAATGGTAATCGACGGGACGATGGATATAATGACGAGATTTAAAAATTGATGTTTAAATTCAATTCTGAGCATTGCTATTGATGAAGGCTTTTTTGAAGATCTCCAAAAGGTTTACTTCAAAGTATGCGGACGATGTTGTGCAAAGGTTAAAGCATGTACTGCGATTAAAACATTTGTAATACCGTGTCCTTATTGATGCTCTCCGTAGGAAGGTACGCTTCAAGACATTCGAAACACGTTTTTGCATCTGAAAAAAATGCAATAAACGAATGAGTTTGTAATTAATAAATATTAATAAAAAAAAGTCCTTTGGACTATTCACCTCTTCGTCTGCTGTTTCTAGACGGTCGTGCTCGCACAGATTTTATTTCGTCTTCAGAACCGATGCTGATTTCAGCAATTCTGCTCTCAGGCGATTCAGATTCTTCGGTTTGCGACAATGTGACGGAAAGGCTGAGAAACACGACTGCTGAAAAAATTGCTGCTATGTGTATCCTTCGCATTCTTTTTTGATGCACTGGATATATAATTTTTTTTTTTTAAACCAGTTTTCACTTCTGAACGCCGCTGTATAACTTGAACACAAAATTGTCTGCTTCAAGATGAAAGTGAGACACCCGTTTTATACCAATTTTTATCCACGCATTTTTAATAAAATCTTTTTTTCTTGAATAATCAGGTGGTTTTTTCGAGGATGTAAGCACAACACATCGCACAACATCGAGTACAGAATATGCATTTTCATATTCAACAGAGCAGAGCGAAACTCTGGTCTAATTCCACCACACACGACTGGGAAATAAAGAACCGAAAGATTTAGGGCGTTAGATAACATACTTTTATGTCTGTGCCACGACTGGTTTTCATTTATTTTTCACAGGGAAAACCGAGTTCACGAGATAATTTTCCATGCGGTCAATATATACAGTATTTTCTAAATGGACAAGACGTTGAAAAATACGCGGTAAGTCGAAAAATTATTGAATATGACGTTACGAGAGACGAGAAAGAAGGTGCTTTGAAAACTGTCAGCTTCAATTATTCAGTATATATCCTGTGACACTTTTCAGCAGAACAAGCACGTGAAGGCTTCTAAAATGCATTACGGGTTTATTCTCTTTCCAATGCTTAAAGTGGAGTTCTTTCCAGCATCACTCATGTTTTCAGGTCGAGCTGGTTTGTTTTCTTGGCCATCGGCTTCTGATTCGTAGCAAACATCGCAGGCTTTTCGACGGAAACAGCTGAACCACTCAGCATACTAAAAAATATATACATATTTCATCAAGGAATGAATTATTTCTTCATCCAAACCAGCCTGATTTTTTCTCACCATCCTGCTCCTATTTCCCTTACAGGTGTCCACAGCTTCAATCATTTTTTGTTTGACCTGAAAAATGAAAAAATGGTTGTTTAATTCCATAATATAATTTGTGTTTGCCTAGGACTGTTTTTTTGTTTTGTTTGTGTGAATGATTACATCTTCAGCTCCAGTCATTTCCTCGATAAGAAGAGTGATGGAGTCTACGTTGGGTTCTTCGATGCGTCCACGATATGGATCATCTTCCGGTGGAGTATTCACGAAATTAGCCTTTTGCAAAAAGCAGGACTGAATTTTGTTTATCTTGTCTTCGCCGGGGAAGTGATAATTTCTGGGTGGTCCTCGTGGATCACGCATCATATTCCCGGCATTTCTCCGATTCCTGGTTCCTAGAAATATTTTTGAGAGGATGAACCCGATGAATAGAAATTACCTTTTCAATTGGATTTTGAAAGGGAATGATAATGGTATTTTTATATAATACTGTACTGTATATAAAATTTGCTCGCGTACCACAAGCTCTTTTATTTTTTGCGAAACTTTGAAGGTGGAAATGGGGTGCACATAATACGTGCGGATTAATTTTGCATGAAACGTTTTTTTGGACTCGTGCTAGTTAATCTGCAGAAAATGTTGGTCTTCTTTCCGAAATTGAAATTTTTAAAAATCATCAATGTGAATCTGGATTTACGCATAAATAAAGTTGGATTCAATCAGGTTTCTATCCTTTTGAGCAATGGAATTCAACATTCATTTGAGACTACTGTATAATTAAATTGCTCATTATACTGTAGAGCTGCTTTTTAGCGCATGTTTTTTTTAATATAAAGGGGGAAACTAGGATATCTTGCGAAGTTGAAATTTTCATCAATATCGATTTTTCTAAAACTTCTTGGAAAAAATCTTTGCGTGCTTCTTAATTGAGGCTGGCGCGTGGCATTCAATGGAACTCCAAATTTCAAATCATAATTTTCATTCTAATTTCAAATTTCGAATTTTCATCAATATCGATTTTTTGCTAAAATTTCTCAGAAAAAAAACCTTGGGCCACTTTTCAATTCCCTGTGGCGCGTGTCATTCGATGAAAATTCAAATTTCAAATCATAAAATTATCAAAGACTCACCCGCATTCCCTGCAGTTTCACGAGGTTCATTTTCAGGAGCTTTTGGTTCTGCATTCGATTGCGCAAATCTGAAAAAGTCGAAACCTTCTGAATCTTCTTCCGACCATCTTGCTTGAACATTCCAATTTGACGGTCTGATTAATATTGAGGGCATATAAACAGGTGGACGTCTTGTGGGTGTGGGGAAACCTGGTCTTGTGATTATGCCTGGTGGTGGCCTTCTAGGTGGGATCCGTGGGTTCAACATCTCCAGCGTTTTTAGGTCCATATCGAAGGATTCAAGTGCACAATCAGCCCATTTCAGTTTCAGGTCGTCCAACGACTATATTTGATGAAAAAGAAAAGAAAATTATGCGTGAATTCAGCCTTGAACGCCGTTATCTTCCAAATTTCCCTTGAGCATGTTTTTTTATTATTACTTTAACTTTATTCACATTTAACTAGGTTAAGAAGATTTAATTTTCAATTTTTAGGTGAAACATTTTGCCGAGTAATTGAAATTTTTCCTTGATCCCGAAAAGGGGCTCACAGCTGGTGCCACCTTTTTTTTTAAATTTAGGAGAGCCTTTCACACGTATATGGGAAAGGGTTATTTTTCCTACATTGTTTTTTTACAAAATTTGAGTGTGAAGATTTATTCTGACTCACATATGATGATGGAATATCTCAAGAAACAATGGGTCAAAAGAAATTTTGCTCTAAGATATAGCACACTTACGAAGCCATCAGACGTAGTTTCCGTTTCGAGGGTTAGACCGACACAATTGAAGCAGGATTTTCCTACATCTGAGCAGTGCGATTATATATATAAAAAAATAAAAATAAAAGAAAAATTAATAACTTGGAATTGAAATCGATAATGGGTTATTTCTCACTACTTGAAGTTTTCTTTCTTGAAAGCCACGTATTAGTCGGTCTTCTGCCTTGTCTTGGTGTGTTTTTCGTGCTGTTGATGTTCTCCGTTGAATTTGGCAAATCGACAGTGTCTCGAGGCGGAAAGTAAACAGTTTCGACCGACGAATTTTCTGCAGAAATGAGTTTCGCCACAACCGCACAGCAGCAGACAAAGATGCTCACGACGGAAAACTTTCGACTTTTTCTGATTATATCAACCATGATCACGAACAATCTGAAGCCACCTATGGCGGAGAACCATGCATTTTTCAGTTAAAAGCCAAATTTGAGAGAAATTTCAACAATATTACTCCCGACTTTCAACCATTTTAAGCGGAAGTATTGCGTTTCAAACTCACATCACTACTGTTCACATCGAAACATTTCACTTCCTTGTTCTGGAATGATGCATCCCACGCCCTTCATAACGCAGGCACAATTCGTCGATAACAATCTAAATTTCCACTTTCCCTCTTTTCGTGTGAAGGACAGACTAATGATTAAATTTATGAAACGAGACTTCAATATTAATCATCACACGTTCGATCGTGAGGTCAAATACGCGTATAGTACTTGACAAGTACACTAGAAACTTGAAAGAAAAAAAAAAAAACAGAAAAATGTTTTTCATTGGCAAACATTTGGTTTTGTTTTTTTCGGCATTATTAAATTGAATTACCGTAATAACAGCCATGGAATTTCTTCTCTTATTTTCATATTCAGCACGTCTTCAGTCAAAAGAGTTTATTGTTGTGCATAAAATAACCCAGTTTTCCAAATCGCAAAGTGGAAAAAATATGACGCCAAGTGGAAAATGAGCCGGTGATTGTTTATTATGCAGAACACATGTATAGATACACAACTGAACAAACATTTTTCACAAATATTGGACAAAAGCTCGGGATGATTTTGAATTTCAAGCAGGTAACGAGGAATCCTTTGATGTGCCTTCAGCTTTTCTGTCTTCGTTCGGAAGCGGAATGCCTTCGTCCAATTCTCGATTGATATCCAAATAGTCGCTTTCTTGAGCAGTTGAGACAGAGCAGGCTTTTCCCTTGAAGCAGTCGAACCACGAGGTGTACTGAGGAAAAAGTATTTTATAAGCATTCTTCGAAATTTTCTCGACAATTGCTTCAAATTGAAAAGTCCGGAGGCTCTCTAAAGAATCATGACAGATCCACGAAAACGCTCGCATAAAATTAGGGCGCAGAAGCCGCAGTAATTCTTCGATTTGATTCAATTGCATGGATTAATTGAAAAACATGCAAAGCGAGCGCTTTTTGGATTTAGAGAAAAATTGCACGTACTCTACAATACATTGGCCACATTTTTCTTTCCCGGAAAAGGGTGCTGAAATGCCCAAAAACCAGACATTTGTTGTTGAACAGCGCTTTTTTTTGTATACCGATTAATTAAAGTTGTATGGGGTTCTTCCCGGTGTTTTAGGGGTTGTCTACGACGAAATTCTCTCAAAAATGAATATTTTTCTGGTCCCTTGAATTTCTTTGTTGAGAGTCCATCCGTTTATAGAAGTTACAGTCTAATGTTTGCCATCGTAATCATTTTAAAGATCAAGACAAGGATTTTAAGCCTGGACAATTATTTTAAAACTATCTTCGATAAAAAAAGCATTTTTGAGTTGGCAGCCGTGTTTACAGAGAAAAATATATTGATGGGCTTGCGGATCGATCTGATGAAAATTTTATAAACTGAAGTACATCCGGTTGTTTTTCCCGTGTTGGAAAAGTTTTTCTGTAAATATTTTCAATTTGTCTCGACTTCTGCCGATCTTGTTCGTGACTGAAATGGCAGGCCAAAATCAAGACCAGGCAGAAATATTTTGTCTATATTTTCACACACCAACGAGCTCGTAATCGACTATAGATTATCGGCTTTCATCTAATTATGAATAAAATTATGAATTGAAACCTTACCTGGGTTGCCCTTCTTCCTCCACGGGAACAGTTTTCATTGAATTCAATCAATTCGTCTTTCACCTAAAAAGAAAAAGAGTTACTGAAGATACAGTAATTGAATAATAATTCAGTTATTTTCGCTGTATTTTTATTTTATTCATTTTTGCATGCCCTACCTCCTGATTTCCCGACATCGAGCTAATGAGATCAGAGATGACATCTGTGTTTGGCTGCGCATTCCTCAAAGTGCCTCCCTGAAGTTTCATGAATTCCTTTTTCAGCAAAAAACACGTCTGAATTTCCTGCAAGATTCTCTGTCGTTCACTGGATGGTCTTTGAGTAACGGGTCTTCTTCGGTCATCGTACTGCTGCTGGCTGAAGTAACCTGAAGCTATTGCCGACGGTTTCATTTGAATAATTGTATAATGCGTGAATTTGAAAGTAAGCCCTGAAAATGCAGGAAGAATTTTTTTTTTATTGACACGAACCGTAGCTCGGCAAACCATCGCTCTGCCTACGCGATTCAGGCTCTGTTATTGCTGGCCGCAGTTCTGCAGTTATCCGTGGATTTATTTCCGGTTGACGAGAATCTTCTTCCTGATTATTGCGTGAAGCCGCGGGTCCCCACGATCCACTTGGGTCTTCGGAAAATATTAAAAAAGAATTCACGTGATTATTTAATTTAATGTTCCGGAATGAGTGAGGCATCTTTCTTATTATTGATTCAAAACTGGAAAAAAAAATTTACGCGATGCGGTTTTCCCAGCAGGAATTAAGTCCCACCTTTGATTTCCAGCATATACTTCGATGTTCGCACGCTCCATTTCTTTCATAGTATCATTCATTTTACGAGGACCAAAATAAAAAATTTTGACGAGGTGGCAGCATTCAAGCTAATTTCGGAAAAAATTTAATCACATATTTCCTGATTTGACCTTTGTTCTCAGAAATCCTTCGAGAAGTTCTGGATGAAACAAAATTATCAGAAAAGTTTCTTTTTCTAAGCTCGCAGAAATCAAATTATTTTTGCCTTCAAGCCTAAGTTAAATCGTAGACATTTTTTAAAAAACGCAATCGAAAGTATTTCGTTAGAAAATACTCACCACTTCGAACGTAGTAAGTCGGAGGTCTCCGATTTCGATCGGGTCTTGGAGTGGGCCTGGGTCGCGGACCCGGAGGGTTGCCAGAGGATGTTCCCGGATCAAGAATATCCAAGGAAATGAACGGTTTCCCACCCAACATCATTATAGCACAATCAGCCCAAGCAGCTTTCAAAGGGTCCAAAACCTTTAGAAAATATTGAAAACTCTCATTTCGATACGCGATCGTTTTTTGGGGTTCTTTCGAATCTTTCCCAAAGATGGCAGGAATAATCTTGGTAATTTTCCGTATTAACGCAATGCTGTGTCAATCTTCTCTAATTCAATTCCCAGTTTTCATGCTTTTCTGGTTGAATTTTCCACATGACTTGACAAAAATAGAGAAATTCAAAAGTTTTCCAAGAAATTCCAAGCGACGAAGACGGTTTTCTGAGAAAATCGTTCGACAGGTCCAGTAAATGTTTTCCATCCAGATTTTCGGAAGAAAAGTAACGGTGCAAAACTCCTGTTCAAAACTTTATTTTTTACAATTTTTTAATAGCTCTGAAGCCCACGGAGTCCTTGAAGCATTAATATTAGGATCAATTGATATTAGGATCTTACTTCTCCAAAGAGTCAGCATGAAAAATGCAATGAATGCTCCTCTCCAAAATTAAATCTGCATTCTTTTAACGCATAAGAAAAAAAATCAACGTTCCGAAACTATACGCCGCACTTTTCAAAACAATCTTGGAACTTTCTAATCTCATAATCGTATTCGACATATGAAAAAAAAACGCTCCTTACCATACTGTCATATTCAGGGTCGAAATAAGCATCCACTTGAGTCAGACAAGACCTGGAACCTTTAAAATATTTTTCAATGATTCAAAAGATTAATTTATGAAAGGAATTCTTAATGAAGGAATTTATTGAGAAAGAACTACAGTATTTTCAAGACAAATCTCACTTGGTCTTCGATTCGGTATGTACTCCTGCGCCCTCGGGGTTTTCCCGTCGTCGCCGTCAAAGACTGTCGTATCTGTTTCGCCAGCAGTTCGTGACTCGGCAGGGCCTTCTTCCCCATTTCCCGACGTTTCCGAAGAAAAAGCTGTGGCTGCAAAAAGTGCTAAAACGACGAAAACACGCATCTTTTTCGCACTTGATTTCACGAAACGAGCCGAGCACCGGGTCCCGACGCACAGAAACGGCGGTTTGCTGAAACGGCAGGCGAAGAACTCGAGTTCGTCAGGATTACTTTTCCTCTTTTTCAAATGCACTCTCGCTTTTCAGAGTGGGATCAGATAACAATTTAACGGGACACGGGAAGGGCAGATAATCAGAGCTCCTTTAATTAATAAAGCCTGCTGCCATTTTTAATTGGGCGTGTCCGAATACGAACGGCATTTACGCACCCAATTGTACCCAATGATCGTGGTCACAATCGCGTACTTATTATTACACGTCTATAAAATTACAAGGCCTTGGCATGATTCGAAGAAAAACTTTTCATGAGTTAAATAAATTTAAAATAAATGAACAATGTATGTACAGTACCTAAATTTAGGGCGAGTCAGCGCATAACTCCTGAAAATCGAAACCAACGGAAAAAATATGATTCACTGAATATTCTTCGCGATAATTATGTGCGGTGCGAAGGTTCATTTCTACTCTTGAGCTAGCCGAAAAAATGTCCGATACGAACATTGCATGCATTTCCCTAAATAAATGATTATAAAACAATCAGTAATCGAAGCAAAGCTTTCGGGATGAAATTTTGATCCTCATCTCGAAACCACGCCCATAACTGAAAACAATGAAGCGTGGATAATGATGCCGCCACTATTTCAACTCTTCCGGAAAGTTATCAATGAACCATATTCACGCAGTTGTTTCCGTGTTCACGAAAATATGTGTTGAGTGACTTACGATTGGATTCTTGTATTCATATGAAAATACCAATGCACAGTATACGAGATGGTTGCGGAATTTCCAAGCATTTCAAGAAAAGGCGAATGTCTCTTAAAAAGATTGAAAATTTTTCCGACGCGTGGACATTTTTAAAAACGCCATTTTATCAAAATAAAGAAAACTAAAAATGTGATTTTGAAATTTTCGACAAACTTTACACGTCGCTTTTTGTGATTCTTCTAAAATACGAAAGTCATATTTCTTGATCAAAATTTGTCATATACCGTAGTTACCGTATAAAAAAAACTATTGGCGCACCTGGTGCACGAGTTTCTGCTGTATTAGATTAAGATGGAAGTTCCACTTCTTATTTCGTAAGACTCAGTGCCATAAAAAATAATCACATAGATCTATTTGTAATTCGTCAAAATCCTGAAGAAAAGTAGTGAGTAGTCCCTGAGATGTGGACGTGAGAACTTTTATTCTCAGACTGCATGTGCCCATCGATACATAGGATCATTGGACATAGGATCATTGGATCACTTTTTCCCATCGATTTCGACGGGAACATTTTCAGTCACTTGTCATGTTTTTTCTGTAAAAAAAAAAAAATTGGAAGAAATACTCCACGAACACTGACAAATATGTTTTAAAATTTTAACTCAGAAAATATCTGCAGAAGGAAAACAAATAGAATCTGCCCTTTCGGCGGAGTCCCAAGGGAAAAAAAAACAAGCCAAAATTTTAATTTACTGTACACAGTTGACGCAAAAAATATTAAAATGGGAAGTACAAAATTGACCTGAAGTGGAAAATCATTCAGAGGAAATTTAAAATATTTATTTTCTTTCTATATCCATTATGGCAGTACTGTATAGTAGCTCAATTCATTTATTAGAATATAGGATTAGATAGCAAAACTTTAAAAAAAGTTGTTGGCGACGTGACCATCCTTTCAAGAATTCTCCGAAATAAGTCCAGAGATGCCAGGGCACATTTCCTTGAGTTTGAAGTGTGCATAAGTCAGATAGTGTGCATTTCCACGTGGTGATCGAGGCCCAACTCTGATTTCGTTATACAGTACTGTACGTGGTCAACGAGCTGCTGGAAGCTTTTTCTGAACTGAAAGAATACAAGCGACAGTAGTTCAACTGTTCAAGTCATCCGTTGCGATTCATGAAAAAACTAAAATTATGTGGATAATCCTGCCTCGTCAGGGTCCATCGAACATTTCCTCAAGCTTATTTTCATAAATGCTGACTCGTCACGGTTAAATTAAATTTCAGGATAGATTTCAGGTGAGTTCAACGTTTCATTCCTGACTCCTGAATCCAGAGAGCTGAGACAGCAAATATTTCCTAGTGTTTTTCTCTGGAAATTTGCTGCCTCAGAAGAAGAAAAAAAACGACTTGCTCTGCGGATAATTCAGGATTCCCGAATGACGTAAATCTGATTACCTTAATTAGAACAATTAATCAGTACTTTAGCTAGTTCATACCTGAGGATTCTGGATACTATTAGGCCCCTTACATATTGCAGAAGAAACCTTCAAAATGGCTCGGTGGTTTCCCTCGTTGAAAAATCAATTCAAGAATATCTTGCCAATTAAGAATTCACCGGCGAAAATCCAGACGTGTTCTTCATGTTCCTCGAGTGTCGAACAAGTTCAAGTGAATGTTTTTGACCCGAAAACTCATTCGGGACGATATACGGACGTTTTTATCCATACGAAGGACGGTTTGCGGGGTTCTTTTTACCTGACACTCAATGGCACTGACGCAAAAGGAGCGTCACCTGATTCTAGCAAGAAAAACTCTTTGTTTCCTGCCGTGTACCTGATGCCAGATGACGCTGGTAGTCTGGCTCAAGAACAATTGCAAATTTTCGGGAATGAATTTCAGTGTAGACGAAGTTTCCCGACTCCAGATGGCGTGGATGACGTGAAATCAGTGGATTTGCTGGGGGCAGCTTTCCGGGATGAAACTGCGACGTTCGTTGATCACATAAAGGTAGGAATTTTTATTTATTCATTATTTGCATCTTTCTTGCGTTTTTGATCGCTTTTTTAATTTTGGTTTAGGTTACGATAAATGACGAACATGGGAAACGATCCAAAATATTCCCCGTGAAGAAACACATGAGAGCGTTCAACAAGATGACCTTCGATGCAGAGAAATGAGACTCTGGGAAATCATTGAGCTGATTTCATATGTCACGAATCTTTTGAGTGGATAAAGGCATATATATTCCGTCGATATGAGATGCGTTTTTACCCGCAGCGATTTTTGCTGTGATTGCTTCCATTTGTGGAGTTACGCAGGATTTCTACAATATTTATTTCATCTGAGGAGGGAATAATAAACTACCGAAGCATCTTACGATTCCTTCCCAGGCATGATTGTGAAAACTACAGCACAGTACAGTACAACAAAGCACCACTATGCAACAAATAACAATACAATTTTTTTTTTAATTTAACAAACTTTTTCTAGCTTAAAGCCCATAACTTGTAGTACAAGTTAAAGCGATCTTGCTTTAACAAACTCTCAAATTTCAGTACAAAAAACTTTATTCTGAAATGGTTGATACCATAGAATGCATAGATTATCTGGGCGGTAGGAATTTCCTAAGGCAGCTAGCACACTGAAAATGTCGATCCCAAATGTGACTGACAGATTCTTTTAGCATAGAAATTACCTATTATCAATAATAAACGAGCCAAATTTTTCAGAAGATGAATTTTTCAAGCACTAATAAAAATCTGAGAGTGCCAGAAAAGTAAGATCAAAATCCATCGAGTGCAAAAAGTCCATAGTACAGAAGCAAACATTCTTTCCAGTCATTAATTTTGAAAATCTTGTCATATGAAATTATTCAGTGCAACAAACTTGTTCTGAATCCTTCAAAAGTTTCTTGTGATGATATTTTATTGCATATACTGTATATCATACTGTAGAATATTACTATAAATTCAGCAGGAAGCCTAACACCCAAGATGGCGAAAAAGCCCTCAATTCCTCTTCTTTGTAGATGTCGCCAATGGAACAAACATTCCTTTCGCTAATAATATTTTCGTGAAGACTCTTTAAAGGATTACCGAGTTTTTTCTCCCACTTTTTGCATTCCGCTTTGGAAAATTTAACCATGTGGATTAAAATTACGTGGAAAGAGAAAATCATGAGCCGACCGCATGTTCGACCGAAATTATTCAGATAATGTTTCTGCGTAGTAAATGATTTCAGTTAATATGAAACGTCATCGAAGCGAAACATATAACGGGAACATGAGGGAAATGAATAAATTGCAAACGAAATTGGGAACGACGCAGAACGAATATTTCAGTGGTTTCGTGGTGGATATTGATCGAAAAAAATATGCTCTAGAATTGCTTCCGATTACGGACGTGCCAGCGAGGAAATTATTTCCGGGTTTTGTCCTTGATAATTTCGGTGGCACGCAATAAAGAGGCGTTTCTTGCTGAAATGCGGGCAGTTCATATAGAACCCCTCACAAATGTGAATGGCAGTAGAATTTGTTGCGCCGAACATTCTGGTGGCGTGGTTCTGTACCACGTATATTGGTTGCTGAAAATTTTCTTCATTATCCGACATTTGGAACAAGAGAAATCTCCTAGACACAAAAGCTGACCTGACCCGTCAATCCGTAACACGAATCTATATTTCCCAGACTTCTTCAATCCGCTGTAAGTAAATTCGTGGGACGTGCTAAACCGTTAGCTCAAAAGATTTCTATTGAAAGCGAGAATGCTGATTACATAGTGTGCTAAATTAAAAATTCCATGATCAGAATTAAAATATCTTAATTGAAAATTATTTTCTTTGGGAGGATAAAAACGATATTGTTCACGACATGCTTTCGCCGTTTTTTTTTTTATTTCACCGAAGTAAGATTTGTTGTTCAAACTTATAAGAAACGAACTTCTTCATAATGTTCTGCCTTTCACAGAAAACCAACCTCATTCAATGTCCAACAGTTTTTCATTGGAATCAGAAGGATCAACATATATTTTTAGGTTTAAATTAGGAAAATTCTTTTTTAATCATTCCTGAATTCCAACACGCTTTGAACTTTAAAAATGCATCAGAGCCTCAGAGGTGAAGTTCTGAAAGAGAGTACAGTGAGACCCCCACATGCGGACGCCTCAAACTGCAGACAATTCAACCTAGGGACACTTATTTTACCATTGAAAAATCACAAAAAAGTCCCGACATAGGGACATTTTGTGATAAAATTGAAAATAAATTTCAAGCAAATTTACATGAAACAGATGTTTCAAACCCTAAAATTGATGTAAGAAAAGTTCTTGGGCATTTCTCTCGCCAATTTACCATCTATTTAGCTAATTTAAAATAATTACCTCCAATGTAGATAATTATTCCTTCTCTCTTTTTCACTTGAATTTTATTTTTACAGAAAATGCCAACACTTCTATGTACTGTACAGATGAGGTATCAGTATTCAATTCCCCAAATCTTCGTATTGTGTTGAAATACATTGATTGAATCAGTTTAAATTGGGGGACAATTTTTATTTTCATGGAATTAGGGTGATTATTTTGAATATGAAACATCAATTAAAATTATATAATGTAAGTCTAAGGGAAAATGAGACTCGACTTAGGGACATTTCGACTTAGGGGCACTCTTGAAAGTCTTGATGCACCAATTATGTCCGCATCTCAGGGTCTCACTGTAATCCAGTATAGTGCGACCCCAAGATGCGTACGTAATTGGTGCTCAGGCAGTGTCCCTATGTCTGTGTACACATGTTGGACCTTGTTTTCCCAGCACAGACTCCAATATAAACTAATTTAATTGGTTCTCCAGTTCATCAGGAATGAGGAATAAAACCTCAAAAAATCAAATAAAATTTGTTTCTCAACTTAAAGATACAGAATAGAACTATTCAGAATAAAGAAAACCCCACAGAAAATGATTTTCTGACATCAAAAGGCCCAAAAAATGCAAACAAAAAGTATAAGTCTTGCTAAATCCTTGTGCACAGATGATGGAGAATACTAAAAAAATAAGCACAAAATTAACCTGTTTTTGATTATAAATTAAAGCAAATATATATTTAAATTCATTTTTAACTTCTGTGAATATAAAAGGCTCAATTTTTTTAAAGAGGTATTCAACTTCTGAAAATTTAGAATTTTCCATTTATCTCAAACTGCTGAAAAATTGTCCGCATGTCAAGATGTTGGGCCCAATTTTTTTTTAATTTTCAAGAATCCCAAAGTCAAATTGTTCAACTTTCAGGGTGTCCGCATTTCGGGGTCTCACTCAATCTCAGTTAAATAAATTATCGTATAATGAATTTCATGGACGAACAGCTGAGCAATATATTTTTGTTTGGTTGAAGTCAAAAAGATCAAAATGCTTCAGAGTGAAACCTTTTCATTTTGTGCGATTGAAAATTGAATAAAGCACGAAAAACTGCAGATTAAAAAAAATATGTATACAGTATACAGTATCATCATTGTAGGGGTAAAGAAACTTTAACTTTTCTCTTTCCAAGTTTTTCAAAATTCTATTTTTTTAAATAAGGAATAGTTTCCTCACTTCATACTTTTTTTCAGGACTTCTGAATAATCTGCGGAACAACGCATTATGCAGAGCGGGAAATTCGTCGTCCTCTGTTCCGTTTTATTCATCGCCTTCTGGGTACAAAAAAATCAAGTTCTTGCTGCTGCAGACAGAAACAGTAGGGGAAACAACGATCGACAAAATAGTGCGGAAAATTTCGGAAATGCTGGCAGTTCAGAAGAAATCACGCCGGGTCGATTTCAACAAGAAGTTGAACCCACTGGTACTAACCAGTGGGTTCAACAAGAACAAGCCACAGAGGAAACCCCTGTTGCTACGCCTTCAGAAAGCGATCCAGAATACGTGGCAGCAAGCTTCGCAAGAAAGAAAAGAAATGCTGCTTTTAAAACTTATGACGTCGAGAAATATGAATCAAACAGAAAAATTGACAATTTCAATATCCAGAGTCTCGTGGTGAGTTCTGCAGATTTGAGCAGGAAAAGGCGAAGCAACCTTTTTGTCAAAAATCAGCATCGCATGAAAGCTGATCCGAGTACGAGTGAAGACGGCGACACTTCGAATAGCAATAGTTTCGAAATTGACTCGACTGGTGTGAGGAGAAAACGCAAAATTTTCAAATCGGATTTCAATCGAGTAGCTGCAGATTCAAGTGGAGATGACACCAACAGCAACAGCGACGAGAAATCCGGGGTATTTTGAAACTCAAGTGGAAACAATCTATTGAGCTTATTTTGAATTCCACTGAAGACCTGTGCCTCTTTCATTCAAGTTTCTTTCAAATATTTCTTCGAAAAATGAAAAAGGAATTATACACGTTGAGGATATGTGATCCTCAAAATAAATTAAGAAAGTATTGTATCTTTTAATTGTCTTGCTCAGTGTTTGAAAAGTTCGTCTTTTTTGCGTTGCAAATTTTCTCAGCTTCCTTTGTCTTCCAAGATTTTATTTCGCTCATCGCGTTTTGTCTTTTTTTTTAAATAAAATGCGTTCTGCTTATCACGTCAAATATGGAAAAAAACTCTTTTCATTCTCATTTTTACGATCTTCGCCCCGTTTGGCTCTATTCCACTGCGCAATAAACCGAGGGTATTCAGCAGAAAAAGGGTTGTTTTATCGTTGAATTCCAATGGCAATGCTCTTCTGCATGAAAAACGCCGTTAAAAACGGGTTTCCGGACTTGCTTAATTCCTGTTTCATTTTTTAATGGAGATTGTTTCTTTTTGTCTGCCAGAAATCGGGTTCGTTTACCTTCAGGGGCATTTCTTTGAATTATTGAATATCATTTGCGATGCTATCGATTTTGCTGTCTATTCTTCGTGTTGTTCGCCTTGTTCCATTTGGGAAAATTAATGGCAGTCTACTGTACATATAGTAGTACCCCGTCACAGCACAGTTGTATGAATCGCAGAAGATCAATAAATGCACTAGCTGGCACTGTCGAAAATCGATGGTCCGCTTTTAGTTGTCGATTGCCACGGCAACGATATCATCCATCCTTGAAAACGAAAAGAATGAAAAATAAATCAATACTCTGATAGTCTAGGGAAAAAAAAGAATTTTGGAATAAATTTCAAAATAATAACAGCAAAATAAAGCGAGTTGATGATGACTTTGACTGGCAAAGACTAACTATATGCAGATGCGATGTATTTACTGCATTGCGTTTATAAAGAAAACATTGAAAACATGGAAAGGATGAATCTTGAAATTCGAAAACAATGTAATCGTCATTCCATCGAAGTACAAGGGCGTACCTCATTAATTGTGTACCCCTTAGAATTTTTTTTTAAATATGTCTTATTAGTGCTCGAAACAGAATTTATGGACGTAACCGGAGGAATGTAGAAGTCATCAATATAAGGTGGTGTACCTCTACTGTATTTCCGCTTCTTTACTATATTATGATCCATTATCTGCAGTGTATGAAACAAGCCTGAGTCAACAAGAAGTTGAATCAACCACTCTCCAATTGTATTTTCAAAATCTAATATTAATTTCGTTATCAGAAACATCAAAGAATTGTTGAATCAAGCTTCGTGTTTCCTTCTTTAATTTAGGTCGTCTGAATAAATGGCTATACACTCGAATGAATTGAGGGTTCTTCATCCCCTCGAGAATTTCAAATTATACTCAGATATATTCCCCACATTTCTTCAATTATAACAATATATTTCTACAGTTTTAAACAAAAATACATACCATAAATGATAATCGGCTTCCTCGTTGGTAACTAGTAAAATCCATGATGAATTTTCCCGAGTCTCTGCTCCACGTTCACCTAGTTTTATTTTATTTTATTTTTTTTTAAACCTGAATATAACAAAATGAGCCCCCAGCAGAAAGGTCCCATGAGGACACATTTCTTCAGAACCATTCATTCGTCGTCCTGAGTTTGGTGTTTCAAAACAAAGAGCGAGATTTAAGCCTGTGTCATTTGTTAAGAAGCCCATGGACCCCAAAAGTAATTTTGCTGTTTATTAATTCACACATAAAGAGGACGTAATCAATGTCGAATTTTTTGCCTTAATTTGCTTTGTATTGAACATGTGATATCTTATGTTCAATTCAAGTCAAAATTCGGATTCCGATTTATTTTATTTTTGAAATATCGAAAGTCAAAAAATTCGATGCAATTCTATTTTTACTCGGGGATAGCTTTTTATTCAAATTTTATGCTGAAAATTAGAGATGCAGGTTTTACTTCTGGGCACATGGTACAGTACAGTACAGTACTTGAGTATATATATACTGTATATGGCATATTCCGAAACACTTTTATGGTTTTCAAGTGTTGGCAAGATTCGTGGAATTTGGCCTGGAGAATAAAAAAAAAATGTGCTAGCTAGAGAAAATAGAGACATACAATGCTGGTCGTAAAATGGGACCCCAGCAAGGTCCCAAGGTACGGTATATGACATGATTTACGAGCTTTCTTTCTCAGAAGCCAACAGAAACCGGTCTCAGACTAGCTTCTGCTTTGATCCAAGAACCGCCAATGAAGCCAAGCCTCAGTCTTTGACAAGACGCCGGGACTTCTTGACCTATTGCCGTGTTCTCATTCTATTCGTTTTTCTTTCATCTGCTGTGTAAAGAAGGCATTTTTGACTTTCGCAAATTTATTTGTGCGTGAAATGGTGGTAGTTGCGTGTTTTGAGTGCTAATTTTTCAGTGGATGGACCAGTTGAGCTGGGGGATCTGTCGAAACTCGTCCTGGTCAGATTTCAATAACGACATTTACATGATAGAACTTGTTAGAAGTTAGTCCGATGCAGTATTATTGGGAATCCTTTTCTGCGCTGTTTTGAGCGTTGGTCGCTGTTCGGATGAAGAAAGCATAGACTTTTAGTTCGCAATTTTTTATGAATTCGCTGATTACGTAATCTTGACAGAATTGCCCCAAGAACTTCTGACACTATCCTCCAAATTTATTTAATTTTTGTCCTGATTTGGCGCTGTAAAAAGGACCGAGATTTAATCCAGCGCCAATCTGGAATAAACATGATTAAACTGCCATTATATAGGGATTTTGTGCGCTTAGTTTATTCATTAAGCGGACGAATTTAATGACGAACTTTTCACATAGATTTGCCTTCTATGTCACGATTAAACCATCATTGGTTACTTCAATAATAATTATTCATTCGATTTTAGCAATGCTTGCTCCGGTTTTATGCGAGGTCGCATATTGTCCATTTAATAAGGTGAGCCAAGAATATTAATGGCTTCGTGAGCCGTTAAAGAAAAAAGGTTCCACCATGTTTGTGGGCCGAAAATTAATCTTGAGTCAGCATGGAAAATGTCGTTTGTTTCGGCAAATTTTGGTCAGAAACGGACCGGAAACGATTTTTATGATTTCCTTTACGCTCATAACGGAAGTCCGTTACCCAAAGAGTGGGTTACTGGGTCGGGCTTTCTGGTAGCTGTTGTCCTGTGCGAAAGATCGAACTTTTCGGCGCAGTCGCCAATGAGACGTCGGGAAGCGTGTCGTCGTCGTCGGTTTCTTCGTGCTTTTTTTTCGCCAACAATTATGTCTGTCGTTTTGCCGATATATCTATGCTTTATTCACAAGTGCCATTCGAAATTATCTTTACTCGAATCTCGTCCGTGTATATCATGCATTCGTGTTTGTACAGGTTGGTGTGGATTGTCTGGCGCGATTCAGAGGAAGTGGTGTTGCGAGGGATTTCTTCCTTTTTTTCCGGGAATGTGTGCATAAATCTGGGGATATCAGCGCGTGCAAAAGTTTGGTGCTTTGCCAGCAGAAGCCGGAATTGTTCGCATCTGGACGATGACGCTTGTCATTCGAGAAGTCGCTCTTTTCTGAACTCGTGTCATGAATGGAAATTTGAGAATTTTTATAAATGTGAAATAAGAAAACCGGCTCGATGGTGAATGGTATAACGAATGAAATAAGGCTGCAACAAACTTCAAGAGGGGACCCTTTATTTGAAACGCTTAGTTTTTAAAGATTAATAAAAAATTCAATTTTTCTTGAAATTGGAGATTAATTTCTCGAAGTGTGAGTTTTTCATGGGAGACCCTTCGAAAAGCTTCTTATAATGAAAGTAATCAACAAAAGCCATTTTCTCCTTTAATCCTTTAATATTATAGATTAATTTCTCGAAGTGTGAGTTTTTTATGGGAGAAGCATAATTAAATTGCAGCAGAACACTATCAAACATAAATTACGCAGCAGAAAAGATCGAAAATGTTGTCAAACCGAAAGCATTAGTCTCCGGTAAAAAAAATCTATCAGAAGTTATTATTGAATTACTGTATTCTGCAACGGTTCATCACCTTTTTTTTACCTCGCGAAGTGTGACGGAAAATTGATGGCAAAAACCTTCGAATTTCCACATGAAACTATCCACTCATTCGTTTCCCAAATTTGAAACCTGTAATGCATCCATTGTTATGTTACAAAAGAACTTGTTTATGCAAGGTAGCTAGTGCTGAAAAAATCGATGTGAGGGTAGATTAGAAAAATTTTCTTCGTTCAATAGTTCATCTGTGCACATAACCGGTCACTTTCTATTCAATTTCCGTTCTCTTTTTTTAGGTTACCTTCGCCTTTACGAACAACTCCAACTTGAAAAAAGATATATTCACTATTATGTACATCACCTGGCGGGTAGTCCCCAAGTACCACGGTTATAAAGCTTTTTTTTATTCAACCAAGGAAACTTGATCTCTTAGAAAATATGGCGAGAATATTTGACGAAACCAGAATAGGTTTTTTCTGGTCAATCATTTTGACATGCAGGCTTCGTCCAATACGATATGCGAGACAAAAATTAGCAAAAGTCTATGGCCGTTCTGCGAAGGAACCGCTTTCTGAGCTTGATGTTGAACACGTAACGACAGCTAAATCATATTTTATTCAAGTTCTACTGAGTGGATTTTGAAGACGCATGCATAAATTATTATTTTCACCTTTTTCCTCGCACGCTATAGTCGGAAGCGAAATTCCATGATGAGCACTTGTCGTGTTCAGTTCCATTTTTTTGGGGGCATGATTTGCCGAAAGGCTACATGAGGATTTTTTTTTAAACCAAGTTACATGCTCCAGCTTCTATATGTTTTCCTTCTGCACTACGCAATTTGAATTCATAAAAAAGGAAAGTGCACAAAAATCCATGCAAAAAAAATAACGAGCAGCTGGTGATGCAGAATTCATTTCTGAACTTAGAATGAACACCAAAAATAGGATAGCTAAGTTATCACAAGAAAAAATACGTACCAACGTAGAGTATTTTAGAACTAAGGAATTTTTCGAGTTAGTAGATAAACTGCTGCTTTCTGAATTCGGCTCTTCAAGTTTCCGATTTTCATGAACATTAATATGGATATATTTCCGTCAATTCGCTTTTATTTAACCGGCATTAAATTGACCGAGCCCAAATATCCACGTAAATAGAATAAAAACCATATGCTTCCGTCACCAATTCAATTTTAGAATTTTAAAAAATTTAATTTTACGGATCAGTATCCTGTGAGATTTTCAGAAGTTTCGGCTGTTTTGTGTCGGGTCACTCTTGAAATCCCTTCGAAAGTATTTCGTATTATATAATCTTATGTCAATGAACCTCGTCATAAAGAATTCTTGCTTTCACAAAAATTGTTTACATCCCAGAAAAAGAAAACCACTATATCTCTGATCCTAAAGATGCAGAGTACAATATTTCATTAGAAAGAATGTCGTCCCGATCGCTTCTTTGAAACGAGATTATTTTTTACCGGGTTCAATAATCCGGAGAAAAACCTGATACTTACTGTGAATCTTAATCCAGAGTTTCACTGTTCTAATATTTTACTGGCATATATCCTTCCTTTGCAGAAAAATTGTTGAGCTCATTGTAGAGGAATTTCGGTCACTTTTCGCGTCGGATCCAACGTTCCTACAACAGTAAGAAAAAATCCAAATAAAAATGCCTATGACAAATCGTAGCCAGGCGCTGGCAAATAACCGGAAACCGGAAAAATTTTCCGACGAAGAACCGGAAATCATCGCGGCTCTGCTTCCCAAAACAACACCCGCCAGCAGCACGGGCTCATCCTCCAACGATTCGACCAATCAGCTGGGCAAACAACGCCTTCATCAACTCCGAACAAATGCAAAGCAACCCGCGGGTTTCATCAACAAAGTTCCTCAGCAACCCAAAGCTAACAAGTTCGGAGATGACGAACAGCAGCAACAACAACAACAGCAGCGAGTCGCCGGCATCAGGGACAAGCTTGGAGCTGACACTGGCCGCAGTAGACAACGATCCACTGACAATGACGACGGCATTGACGGTGACGTGTTTGATGACACTGCTGGCAACAGCCGTCAGCATCCGAGAATCAAACGGGTCTCGTCACTGCCTGGCTCTGCTGCTCGGGTGCGACGAGTCTCGTCACCGACTTTTGTTCCCACTGGAGAGTTTGCCAATCAGCACCAATCGACAGCAAACGAGTGAGCCATCTATATTGAGCTGATGTCGCAATTATTTATCTCACCATGCTATTGAGCAGTGTTCCCCAAACCATGGTCTGCAGATTGGCACTGGTCCACAGAAGGATTTTGCCAGTCTGCAGGAAATTTTCACATAATAAATTCATCATAAGTAGGGATTAAGTATGCTATTTTCATCTAAAATTTTTAAATGACAATGCCGGTTTAAATTATCTGATGACAAATAAAAGTTGGCTTTTCTCCTAATAGCACTCTAAATAAATTTTTACCTGCAGAAATAAATTATTTTAATTTTTTTGTTCTTAGAAACCTTTCTTCAAGCCCACCTTTCTATTTTTTTATGACATTCAGCTATAGCTGCTTAATTGGTGCTTAACTGAATTTTTGCAGAGATGAAGCAGAAACTTTTAAAAATCTGCCATAAAGTCTTCCCAGCAAAACTTCTGTGAGTTTGATGACATTTTATGAAACTTTGCTGGTCTCCAAAATCATTATGGGAATTTGTCAGTCCCTAAAAACTTTTATGAAACGCTGCTGGTCTGCGTGCTTAAAAAGGTTGGGGAACACTAATATTGAGAAATGGGTGAATACCGGGACCACACAAATTTCCCTATAAAGATGAGGAGGTTGTCCAAGACATGATTGCTGCTGCACAGAGTCCACTTCTGTGCCATATACAGGTGTACAGTGGCCCCACGCCTAACAGACCTCCCGTGTAAGGGATTTTTGCCAAACAGACCAGCTCTGCNGATGAGGAACAGCCCACTATGGTTGAAGAACAACCCACTGTAGTTGAGCGCCCAACAGACAAAATCCGCCAAACAGACTTCTTTTAGTTTAAAATTAGTGTTGAAAATTGAAATTTTAAATTTTTTATGTAATTGAATTTGTGCAAAGGACTTTTTGTCCAACAGACTTGTCCATTGCACAAATCAAGTCTGTTAGACTGGGGTTGACTGTACTCTCTATGCAACAAAATTCAAGGGTCCCAAAACATTTTGTAGCAGAGAATTGCTATCACATGGGATGAGAACCCTATGGAAAGAAAATTATGAACTGAAAGTAACAAATACATTAGGTGCATTCTTCAGTTCTAGCAAAACCTGTCTTTTTTCCTTTCAGGTTCATGAAGAGGTTAACCAAGATGAGTTAGTTTAGAAGCTCAGAAATGGCAGTGCGTGTCTTATGCAAAGATTAATGGTATTCAAGCGAAGATGGTATGCAATAAAAAATTACCAGGTTGGTCAGAACAAATCTGGTTGAGTTGGTCATTGGTCATGACTTGGCACTTGGTTAGTTTCAGTTAATTTAATTTGTATCAGTGCCGAGAGGTTTATCTAGTTGTGTCATGTATTTTCTTTTAAATCTGTTGGTTACCTTATACTAGCTGCTAGGTTAGTTTGGCGTCGACTGCCGAGTTGTTATTTTAGAGCTAATCTAATGAGTGTGAAATTAAGTACATTAAATGTATTCGGCTAGAATAGTTTGGTGTAGCTTTTAAGGTAGGGTGGTGCAAGGCTTTTTTCTTTTCTTTTAGGTTAGCATGTCAAATCAGTCAAGTTCAGTATATACAGTAGTCAGTTCGGTTTTATACAATATCAGGTTAGTTATATTTAAAAAAAATGCTAGCTTTCGACATATGAACAGCAGTAAGAAGTAAAAATTAAAAATCGAGTCAGGTGAAACAAGAAAGCTCGAAATATGTACTGCGCACTAAATTAAAGCCACGCTTCTCCAGTTATTCGCGTGATTAATCTCTGAACCAGGACTCTACAAAGACGGCTATTCAATTACACCAGAAGAGGAATGATGATACTCGAACAAGATCTGATTCACGGATGAGTTCGTAATAATTGTATCAGAGAATCAGCTGGGGAGGAAAACCTGTCTAGATCAGAAAAAACAAACGAGTTGTTCTGTTGGATTTTAATCTGCTCGTCAGGCGACTTTCTGATTATATGTCCGTGTCGGGGTCCATTTATCATCACAGTTCATCATGTTCTCGCAGGTAGCTTTGAGAGACTTTGGGTCTCCTGGTATGATGAAATTCGTTTTAGGATAAGTGCTTCATTATAACCCAGTCTATTCAGAACACCAACACAAATTATAGCTGAATATTGTAGGCCACGAATGACTGCAGAAGTCTAAATCAATTTTTGTTTCGCTTCACTGTATAGGCGCAGCAGGTGTAAGATTATGATCGTTGATCGTCTCAGAGAGATTTTGCTGTAAACAGATAAAAATTTGAGATACGTCGCGTACATTATAAAAAAAAATTTCTATAAAAAAATACAAATTCAGTGCATCCGAAGCTATAGTTCATTGACACCACGTCTTTTCAAAATAAACAAAGAGCTTCCCAGAAATTGCTACAGCATTTAGAAGATAGCGTCTTGCTTGTAGTTTCCAATTTATCTGTACATGTTTTTGACGTTTATTAAAAAAAACGACGCAATGTCACTACTTTTTTTGCTGCTTCGGTACCACAAAAATTCCAATAAACTGCAGCAGAGCGATTTTGTGCTCATCTGCATTAAAATTCGGAATTAAAATTCGAAATACATCAGAAGAGCGAACTAGCAAAATACCTGTATTTTTAAATGAAGTACAATTTCGATTCCGGTACTTCAGCTGATGGTCGGATGTCTTTGTCCGGAACATCGAATATTTAGGATAATTTTCGAATAATTATGCACAATTGTACTCATATGCGTTGAAAAATGCCTGCTGGAACGACCTACATTTTATGTTTGCAAATTGAAGGCATTCCCGCGAAAAAAAGTTTACATTTATTGTTTTCTCTCGATGAACCAGATCCAGATGTTCAAGCGCAGCTAATCTGTTGAGCTGGGATAATTCTACTTGTATAGCCATATTCAAAACCTTTCTGAGGATTTGATTATTATACTGCATTTTACTTCTGTCATTTTAGATACCAGGGTAATTCTAGGGGACGTTCAGCACTTGCCGGAAACCGCCGCTATCAATGTGCTAGTGCCAATTCTAGTCCACTGCGCAACAGAACTTCAGTGAGTCCCAACCCTGTCCTGTACCAACAACATGCCAGTGACACCGCTTACGTCCCTCAATACCCCACTCGTCCAATATCACCCACCATTTTACTTCGACACGACGACGTGAATAGGTGAGTGAAAGGATTCATTATCAGAATTTATTTTTACTCGAGAGAGAGAGAATTCCGATTTCTTTGAATTGAAGACGGAAGATTAAACGGGGGTTCATTCCACACCCTTCTCCAGTCATTGTGTTTATGTCAGAAGATCAATCGATGTAGGGGTATCAAGAAAGATTATCGATCTTCAGGGTCAATTTGTTCGCGTAAACATAGACCACACCCGAGAAATATTTCAGGGAAAAGAATTGTGCAACTGCTTCGAAAACCTTTTTTTTTTTTAATTCGACCTTCACATGAATAAAACCTGCAAAATTTCTCGTAAAAATTGAAATTCGAAGAATGATGAAAATTTTCAGAACCGGAATCATTTCATAGGGGGGAAGTAAACCAGTTCCCGGAAGTCTTCCAATTCACATAAATATGTCCTTATTTTGATATCCATAAGTATAGGCTGCACAGAGAAATGAAAATTCGATGCAGCCATCAGACACTCAAAATTTTAAATGTAATTTTATTTTATGCAAATTTTTTTTTTGACCCACATTTTCAGCCTGCCAGGCAGATTTTTTTTTAATAAAAAAAACATTTCTAGGAGGCGAACTGCTTTTCTGTCACAGTAAACTTCCACTAGCAAAGTTTCTGAAGCATATTTTTATCTTTTGAATGAAAAAATACGGAATTTATTTGATGACAAAATTCAGGATTGAGGTCTGGGAACACAATTTCAAGATTTTTTTCCAAATAAAATTGAATGGAGTCATCAAATGTTTCTATAGCGTATGCAAATCCTACCCATTCTCCATAACTAAACATAATTACGTTTCGGGATTACAAAAAATGTGTCAATGCTCTTGCAGCAGACGACAAAAAAATTGGGCAAGTTTTTCCCGCAATGCAATTCATGTCGCGAATATTTCAACGGATACATTAAATTCGATACGCTAGCTTTGGAGAACCCGAATTCCCCGACGAATTTAGTCTTTCATTTCGTATCTGTGTGGGAATCTCGGAAAACCTTGGTTCCCACAGATGGTCAGCAGCCTTCAAGGCTTTAATTCATTACAGATGTCCTTCTACAGCCTTCAAGGCTGTATTTTGTTACTAATTTCCGTTTGCCGTTTTTCGTCCTTGGAGGACAGTTTTCCTGTTTTCCAAACCCATCTTTTTTCAGCAGTCCGAATCGTCGAGTCGATAGCGAACGTTCTTCGAGATTTTCGCGAGATCTTGTGTGTGTTTCGATATATACCAACGTTAAAATAGGGTGTTTTGCACCCCGGTCGTAGCCCGACCGAATTCTTGTGTTTTATTTAAAACTTCACTTTACAAACTTTCAATCCCAAATTCTAATCTTACCTTGTCGGGATTTATTCCCAACATTTATTGCCAACCGAGCGATTTCAAGGAAAAAAGTTGTAAGTCACTCCCTCGATATTCAACGTACATCAGGACATGTAAAAGATAAAACGCCCCTGAGAAAACTCCAGAAAAGTAATTCACGTACAGTACATTAGTGGAAAAAAGTTACTCAAACAAATCACTATGCGCAACAAATATATCCGGTTTATACTTTTTCCTGAACAAGAAATTAAATAAAAAATTATTATTTTAAAAATAGAGTACAGTATTTCAGTGCAAGAATTATTTAAAACCTCACTTGACAACTTTTAATCCTAAATTCTAATCTTACATTGTCGGGATTTATTCCCAACAAAATTGGTAGCAGAGCGTGGTTTCACGTCTCTTCGTAACAAATAATATCAGAAAAATTTCTTATCAAATTATAGTTACCTCCTTCCTTATAAATCTAGAAATTCTTCTTGAACTACTAAAAAGAGATATACTCATTCCCTTTCCTATTCAAAAGAACCAAGTGTGAATTTCTCCCAAGTGTGTGTGTGTGCTTGAATTCTTGATTCTCAGTGTATATTCAAATTCCCCAAGTGTATGTGAATTCATTCCAATTTCTCAGTGTATATCTCAATTCTCTATTGTACTCCCAATTTACAAAATCATTCTCGGGAGAAAAAGTGTACATTTGTTCAAATCTGTAGACAACTCTCTACTCTGTGTGTATATTCAAAGTCCTAAATTGCCTAAGAAAACTCAAATAGTTCAATCCAAAAAGAACATCACCCTAAAAAATGGCACGAGGAAGGCCAAGAGGGTCCAGAACTCCTAGAAATTCTACCGTTAGAAGTATTACGAGACCTCAAAGGTCAACAAATCTAAATCGTTTACAAACTACACCCTCTCGAAGATCCACTAATAATAGAATCTCCAACCCTAAAGGAGACCTCATCTCAAAATTATTTTTTGTATCGAGAGCTGTGAGTGCAGGAGATTTAAGCCTTTCTGAAAAGAATCCAGAAATCCAACTCAACTATGCCAACGAAGCACTTAGCACTTTCATTGAATTTCTATCCACCTTCGAATCTTCAAATCTAGAATTCCTCTCACCGGAAGAATCTGA
>CAJPEX010001964.1:0-46043 GCA_905338405.1 Notodromas monacha
TGTTTCTTGTAATTTGGCCTGAAACTTATTTGGAATTTTATCACAAACTGTCCACATGTTGAGTCAGTTGTCCTCATGTTGGGCCTTTTTTCATTAATTTTTCATGGGAAAATAAGTGTCCTTATGTTGAATTGTCCGTATGTATGGGTCTCACTGTTATTTAATTTTATTTTTGTGTGTACAGGTAGTGGACTACATCCCGTCCATCTTCGACAAGCTCGCGGACGAGCTGGGCGTGTCTCTGGGCGCCGCGGCGCCGCTCAAGCTCGAAGGCGCCGGCAAGGACGCCGTGTCCCTCGACACCCTCAAGGACATGATCCTGTTCCTCGCCGACAACGCCGCCGGCCTGACCGCCCTCGCCGACTACCACGTGCCCTCGGCCACCGTGATGCACCAGCGGGGCATGGAAGTCACGGTGGCGGCCATGTACGAGGCCTTCATTCCCGCCCTGGCGGAGGAACTCAGGTCCTACGTGGGTCTCGACGGCCCGCTCGGGGAAGATGCCAGGGCCCTGGAATTGCGGGTCAAGTGGAGCAGGGAAATGTTTTTGAAGCTCGTGCGGAGGTTGATTAGCGTGAGTTGCATCGAGCCGTTGTTGGAGAAGGCGCAAGAGTTTGCCGGGCAGAATTGTCCGCTGGTGGACGACTACTTCCAGGTATAATTGTTGGAAACCTCCCCGTTGTTTTTTTTTTGGGCCGTACGAGATCAGAGATATATTTTCTTAATAAACCTTTTTTTGTACTGTGTTCAGAAATTCTCGAGGTAGGAGTCGTGAAATTATGTATGAAATCGAGCAGTTTTTTGCAACCATTTCTTTTTTCTTTTCCCGCGCATGGAAGTTAAAAATTCAACCGGTATAAGATTGAACATGAACAAAATTATTGTTCGAGAATAGCGTTCTTCAGATTTTTTTGAAACCTTTTGTTTGTGTGTTCAGAAAATTTACGTCACTCGATGATTGAAGTCAGGAAGAAATTCTTGAAAATGTCGAGGAAGGTTTCCTTGAAATACTGGATAAAATCTCATCGTACACCAGCTTCAATTACAGTGGAAGTCCGTTATAACGAATTTTTTTTTTTACAAAAGATTTTTTTCTTCGTCATTATTATAAGACAAAGTATTTTAATAATTTTCATGGGTCCCAGCGAAGAAATTCCTCGCATAGAAAAAAAGAATGTTGAAAAATGACAAAATTTAGTGGGGAAATTTCAATCTAGTTATGCTTGCTACCATTTCCAATCCCTGCTTGCGTTGAAGTGTTTTTTTTTATGAGATTCCATTTTTAAATACGAGGGGTCAAACAAAAGTTCTCGGAATGGAAATATTGAAAAGGCATATACACTACGATTGAGCTGAGAAGCAATTATTGTTTAGAAATGAAAAACTTTCTTTTGCGCCACAGAAAAAATGTAGCTTCGTTCAACGTAATTTTGGGAATTTTTGTTTTGTTTTTTTGCAGAAGTCACCCTCGTTGTTTTTTTGCTCTTCATTCAAAATATGAGGCGCCCATCTCGCAGATTGTTTTGGTGTAGCCCAGCTTTTCCTTCAGAATTCTTGAAATTGACATGGCATTACACTGAGACCCCAAGATGTAGATGTAATTGGTGCATCAAGTGTCCCTAAGTTGAGTCTCATTTTCCATTATACTTACATTAAAGAATTATGAATTTGTGTTTTATGGACAAAATACTCGCCATAATTCCATGGAAATAAAAATTGTCTCCCAATTTAAATTGATTCCAATCAATATATTTCAACACAAGATGGGCATTTGGGGAATTGAATACTGATACCTCTGTACACAGAGATGTACATAGAAATGTTGGCATTTTCTGTAAAAATAACATTCAAGTGTAAAAGAGAGAAGGAAGTCCCTCTATGCTGGAGGTTATTTTTTTAAATTAGCTAAATGGATGGTAAATTGGTAACAGAAATGCCCAAGAACTTTTCTTACATCAATTTGAGGGTTTGAAATATCTGTTTCTTCTAATTTGTCCTGAAACGTGTTTACAATTTTATCACAAAATGTCCCTATGTTGAGTCAGTGTCCTCATGTTGGGCCTTTTTTAATTAATTTTTTATGGGAAATCAAGTGTCCCTATGACGAATTGTCCGCATGTTGAGGTGTCTGCATGTGGGGGTCTCACTGTAATTCCAAGAGTTGCATCTATCAATTGATTATTAATTCTTCCACTTTCATCAACAGCCGCCATTTCGGATGAGAATGTGGCAACTCTGAAGCCGGCTGTTGAGGAAAACGGTGGAAATGCTTAGTAATCATACCTGGATTTTTTTTAATAAATGTTTTTTTTTCAGTTGAATCGCGTGCCGTTTCAATTTCTATTCTGTTAACGTTTGTTTGACCCCTTTTATAGTGAAAGGGAAATGATTTTTCTTTATTTTGTGTATAGTGCAATTCGTACAATCAATGAGGAGATGATACGAAGATCGTTGGTTTTTTTTTAAGGATTTCTTCTTTTTTTCCGAGCAGATTATGCATTCATGTTCCAACGAACAGCTGTTCATGGAGGACTATTTGAGGTATTTTCCGTTGGAAGAGGATCTCGAGCTTTTCGACCAATGCGACGTGAAGACGGACGAAATGACGAAGAATTACGTGCTGGATGCGTTGAAGAAGATTGTCAAGCATCGTCAAGAAACTGTGAGATTCCCAGAGCCACGCTTTCCTGAGCCCGTCAAGAGTGGGCCACCTGCGGCGCCACCGGCGTCCCCAGTCCAGTTCAAGGCGCCGAAGAAGAGGATTGTCACTGGGGCCAAACTTGAGTCTTTGATTAGTCAGGTATGCATTGTATGTATGTGCCTTAGGGTGTGAGGAAAATGATAGATGAAGGCACTTTGAGAGTGGAAAACATCTAGGAGAGGGACAATTTGGGACATTGATGCTGTTAGACGGGGACAATTTGAGATAGGAATAATTTCAAACAAGGACCATTTGAGAAAAGGGGCAATTAGATATGAGAATGATTTCAGAAGGGGATCATTTAAAACAGGAAAAATATGGGACTGGGATCATTTGAGTGAGAATGCAGGAATGATTTCCAACAGAGGCAATCAGACATGAGTATGATTTCAGATGGGATCATTTGAGACAGGAACAAGATGGGGCAGGGATCATTTGAGTCAGGCAGAATGCAGGAATGATTTCAAACAGGGACCATTTGAGAAAAGGGACAATTAGATATGAGAATGATTTCAGAAGGGGATCATTTAAAACAGGAAAAATATGGGACTGGGATCATTTGAGTCAGGCAGAATTCATGAATGGTTTCAAACAGGGGCCATTTCTGACAGAAACAATATGGGACTGGGATCATTTGAGTCAGGGAAAATTTAGGAATGATTTCCAGCAGGGGCCATTTCTGACAGGGACAATATGGGACAGGGATCATTTGAGTCTGACAGAATTCAGTATTGATTTCCAACAGGGACAGGGATCATTCGAGTCTGGGAGAATTCAGGAATGATTTCCAACAGGGACCATTCCAGACAGGAGCAATATGGGACAGGGATCATTTGAGTCAGGGAGAATTCAGGAATGGTTTCAAACAGGGGCCATTTCTGAAAGGAACAGTATGGGACAGGGATCATTTGAGTCAGGGAGAATTCAGGAATGGTTTCAAACAGGGGCCATTTCTGAAAGGAACAATATGGGACAGGGATCATTTGAGTCAGGGAGAATTAAGGAATGATTTCCAGCAGGGGCCATTTCTGACAGGGACAATATGGGACAGGGATCATTTGAGTCTGGGAGAATTCAGGAATGATTTCCAACAGGGACCATTTCAGACAGGAACAACATGGGACAGGAATCATTTGAGTCAGAGAAAATTCAGGAATGATTTCCAACAGAGGCCATTTTAGACAGGGGTAATCTGGCATGAGTATGATTTCAGATGGGGTTCATTTGAGACAGGAATCATTTGAGTCAGAGAAAATTCAGGAATGATTTCCAACAGGGGCAATCAGACATGAGTATCATTTCAGGTGGGGATTATTTGAGACAGGGATAATTCAGACAGCAAGAATTGAACGTAAAAAAAATGGTTCAAGATAGCATTGGAGTTGGAGATAAAGATTGCCTTCATTTATTTAATGTTTTTGTATTGGCCGTCTTGCGGAATTAATTTGCAGAAAATTATGTGTTAGTATTGGAGAAAATCAACATAAGTATAAATGAATTCTTTTTCGTAGAAGAAAAGTTGGAACGACAACTTTTATCTTCGCGAAATTTGTTGAGAAAATGTTAGCTGCTGATTGTGACGTAAATCTTCTGGATTGTTTTTGGAGTTCATGTCAATTTTCTGCGATGATCTCTCTATTTTTTTTTGTTTAGGTTACAGATTTGCTGCCGGATCTTGGAAGAGGATTCGTGCATGCCTCCTTGGACCATTTTGAATACGACTCTGAGCAGACGATCAATGCTATTTTAGAAGACCATTTGCCAGGGCATTTGAAGCAAATGCGTAGAGAGACTGAAGTTTGGGTCACACCTGACGCCGATGACGACGACAAGGTTTGCGAAGAACTTCTGCGGATCAAATCCATGTTCAATTAATTTTGTTTCCTTTTATAGTATGGGAATTATTGTCAAATTGAATAAAATGTACATAAAGTTTTACAAAACAATATTATAGAAAATATGTATTTTGATGTACGCTTCAGATAAAAACAGATCAGTTCCTTTTTTCAAGAGAGACTTCTGAAATGTTTGCGAGGAATTTTCCCTGAGAATGCATGCTGCAATACTTCACAAGATTCTGATTCTCCCTGGGGCATGCTTCCTGCTATTATAAATTATGAATGAATATCTCTTGAACAATAGAAGAATCATTTCTTGAAGGGGAAATAAATCCTGAGATATAATATGGAGTTTACTCCTCCTTGAGAGAATATTCTTGTGCAAATCAGGATTTGGAAAATTATCAGAGGTCATAGAGCCTGACAAACATTTTTTTGAGTATATACAAAAATTGTTGGGAATATTTGCAAAGAGAAACATATTGAGGGGAATTGCTCCTGAAACTTGAAAGGAGATCCGGTCTAGTAAATAGCTCAGTAATTTTATTTTGCCATGGATGTTTCCAAGCCTTTTGTTTTACTGTTGTTAGTAACAAATGTTTCAGAAGGAAATCTTGGCAGAATGTTGGATAAAAAAAATTGTTTCTACAGTGTGCAAAGTTGCACTTTGACAATTTTTCATGTACAGGTGTTTAATCTCAGTAACTCAAATCTCCAGATGTCAATTTTTTTTTTCTCAAGTCCATCTCTGAATTCCCTTGAAAGCATTGTAAGAAAACCTTAACTCAAAGGCCTTTCCAGGCAATTTTTTTTACGGACACAAGAACAATAAAAAAACAATGAAAATGGAACTTGATGTGTTTAGAAATGAAGTGAAAGACTAATAGGGCAAATGGATTCCCTGAATTCAGCATCCTGTCAACTTATTTCAAAAGCTATTTTGGGCCTAAAAAATGTCACTAATTTTGATTTATTTCAATTCTTTCTGTGATTTTAATGCAAAAATGCTAAGTTTTCCTAAGTTGAGGTTCCTTGTATTGCAACTCCACAAGATCTCATTTTATTTGATCATTAAAAATAATGAAGGGACGCATTTTTTTCCATTCCTGACTTGAAAAAATATGGAACATTGTACCTTGTGTTTTTTTTACTGTATTATTATCTCTGATATTCAAATCATTGAATGCATCAAGTTATAGTGAAGTGCACTCGAATCCCCATCTTTTTTTTTTTTTTTTTTAGAAAAGAAGTTGGAGAAATGGTGTTTTGTCTAGGAAAAGGGTGGCTGTTGACGAGCCATTTTCATGCCATTCTTTTTTGTGGTTTCGCTCTTTTTCCTTTGATCAATTTAATCGATTTTCCAATTTTATTTTTCTTCAGGATGGAGATTTGTACCCACTCGGGAAAGGATTCGGGCTTCCAGGCGTGGACCACTTCAAGAAGAACTCTGAGAAAATGCAAATGTTTAACGATGCTTTGTTGCCTGGGCATTTGAAGCGCGAGGCTGATTTATGGGGAACGGGTGATGCCAATGAAGAGGAAGATGTCGATGAAGAACTGCTGAAAATCAAATCCATTCACAAGGTGTGTTTGATTTTTCTGTACTTGTGTGGGAAAAAGGTACAGTGAGACAGACCCTCATCATATGCGGACACCTTGACATGTGGACAGTTCGACATAGGGACACTTACTTTCCCCATTAAAAAGAAGAATAGAAAAGGCCCAGCATGAGGACACTGACTCAACATAGGGACATTTTTTGATAAAATTGCGAATACGTTTCAGGCCAAATTACAAGAAACAGATACTGTATTTCCAACCCTAAGATCTATGCAAGAGAAGTTCTTTGACATTTCTCTAATCAATTTGACCATCCATTTAGCTAATTTTGAAAAATCACCTCCAGCATAGAGGGACTTCCTTCTCTATTATTGCTTTAAATGTTATTTTTTTAAAGAATGCCAACATGTCAATGCACTCTACAGAGGTGCAGTAATCAATGTTGCAAATGTCCTTATTGACTTGAATGATATTGATTAAATCTGTTTCAATTGGTGGACATTTAAAAATATATTTTTTCATTGAATTCTGATGAATACAGTGAGACCCCAGGATGGGGATGTAATTGGTGCATCAAGAGTGTCCCTAAGTCAAAATGTCCCTGAGTTGAGTCTCATTTTCCCCTGGACTTACATTATGTAATTTTTAATTGTTGTTTTATGTACAAAATACTCACCGTAATTCCATGAAAATAAAAATTGTCTCCCAATTTAAACTGATTCAGTCAATATATTTCAACACAATGTGGACATTTGGGGAATTGGATACTGATACCTCAGTACAGTTCATAGAAATTTTGGCATTCTCTGTAAAAATAACATTTGAGTGAAAAAGAGAGAAGTAAGTCCCTCTGTGCTGGAGGTAATTTTTTTAATTAGCTAAATGGATGGTAAATTGGTGAGAGAAATGCCAAAGAACTTCTCTTACATCAATTTTAGGGCTTGAAATATCTGTTTCTTGTAATTTGGCCTGAAATGTATTTGCAATTTCATCACAAAATGTCCCTATGTCAAGTCAGTGTCCTCATGCTGGGCCTTTTTAATTAATTTTTTATGGGAAAATAAGTGTTCCCATGTCAAATTGTCTGCAGGTCAAGGTGTTCGCATATGAGGGTCTCACTGTATTTCATCCACAAAACTTCAATTAAAAATTGTATAATGTAAGTTTAAGTAAAAATGAGACTCAACTTGCGTATACTTCAACTTACTCGGACACTCAGGGTCTCACTGTATATTTTTCTGGAATTTTTGGGCCATGTGTCCAGTCAAATGCCGGATGTAAGGGCAGATTTTTTTTTCGCGTTTCAGCACCGAATTTATATTCTGCATGTGAAAAATTGTCCCGGAAGCCAATATTTACTTTTTCTGTCATCCCGAAACAGGGCAAACGAGACGACCTGAAGGACGTGTTGAACCGGAGGCCGGACTTTACGCAGGCGGAGCGAGACCGTTATTGGCACTACGGAAGCGCGACGGAGTTCCTGCCGTCGACTCGCATCGCGGACGAATTGGACGACGACGACGAGTACGACGACACCTACGACGCCGAGCCCGAGTTCCGCCCGGAAGGCGTGTCCCAGCACCTGGACGAAAAGCCGGGCCAGTCTGGCCGGGAATTCACTGCCGAGCCCTTGAATCAACGCAAGGCCCGCGGCCCCAAGCACTGGACCTTGCGCGATGACGATGATGATGACGACGACGATGAAGACGAAGACGGCAACCGGAGGCGCCGAGACGCCTTTTGCGAGAACCCCGAGGAAGTGAGGCGGCGGTATGAGCAACGACGGGCGTCTATGGGCGGTCATCGCGGCGGCGGCAGCGGCGGCGGTGGCGGAGGGAGAGGAAGTGTTCGCGGGGCGCCTCGTGGCGCCGGTCAGGACGACGAAACGTTGCGGAACCGACGCAAGAAGGAACAAAACAAGTCTGTTTCTGGGAATCATAATCGCCGGGCCCAGGCCCAGTGGAAACGGCGGCAGTGCTGAAGAAGAAGAAGACCGAAGAAGGAAGTTCGGTGAAAGAAATACTGTGAAAAGTGGAAAAAGTTTATTTTTCCAACCCTGCTTTGTTTTTTCTTTTCTTTTCATTTCTCTTTGGAAAAGAAAATTTGAAGCGTTTGTTTTTTTGTGTCGACATGATGAGGAAAAAAAACGTGGAAATTGGAGTTGATCCATGTGCGGGGTGTGCAAGAAATGTGAGGAAAAAAAGTATGGCCATGGAAGAATGTGACTTCGGTCCCTCTGATGATCGAGTATGTGAAACGCCACTTTTTCGTTGTCATCCTTTGATTTTTATATTTTGCATTCGACGTATAAAACTGTTTCTGTTGAGGAAACTACAGTATTGGTCTGGTGAAGATAGGATGTGATTTTGAAAGTTTTTTTTAATGTGAAAAGCATCATCTATGAATTTTCTATTATTTTCTAAATTCAAGAAAGGGATTTTAGAAGCAATGATTGAACACTGAACTTCATGCAAGAAGAATTGACAAAATGAGCAATTTTTCCCTTATCTGTTGTGGAAGTGCTTCAAATGTAGCTGCTTCCCACAAAAGTTCAGCCCTACATGCCCAAAAAACCATGAATCTCATCATAACAAAATTTTCCTCGAGAATAAAATTTGTCCTCAAATTTCAGGAGGCTTGTAATGAGGTTTACTGAATTAGTGAATGCATTCCATTTGAAAGAAAAAATCAAGTACAGTACAGTAATAACATTATTATTGCTTCCCTTGTTGGGTCTTTTTTGCTGAATGGATCTTGAAGTAATATTCTCAGAGCAAAGCATTAAAATCTCTTTACAACAAAGCAATTGGGACCAGGAAAAAAGCTTTGTTATAAATATTGTGTACAAAGGAATTCCAGTAAAATTTTTAGTATTGTGTAGGTGCTTGAAAATAAATTATTTTTAATGCCTTTATTTGTTTTGAAGAGAGATTTTTTGTGAAAAAGTGATCAAAGTCTAAGCACTAAGTTTCAAGTTTTGATCAACATGACTGAAAAAAGAGTTGAAAGCGCTCTTTACAATGTTGAGCGAATCATTTTTATGCACATTTTTGTGGTGGATTTATTGTCAAAAATTTTTGATAATCTAGAAAAACTCGCCCAATTGACAATGTCCCTGATATGACTTTTTTCATCATTTTTTTTTAACTGTAGACAATCTTGTCAAAGTTCATCTGAGTGATGCTGATGGAATTTTTGAGCAGAAAGGGGGAAACATGAAGGGATATTTCTGAATATGTGATCATTCTTTAAAATGTCATGGTTACTTCCAGAGTTGTTCGAAATACTTCAACTAGTGCCCAAAACACTGCATTTAAAAATTTTGAAAAACTTTGAAATCATACCTTGTTTATCCCTTTATTTCCTGAGTGAACGAAATTTATGAAATAATGATGCAAAAATGCCTCTGAGCTTACAGTTTGTGAATCAAAATCTTGGATGAAAATCCCTCATCTCGCAATGTTGGATAAATCTTAAATTGAGGTGACATCTATATGTTAGCAACGAATATTGTGGAATCTTGGGCATGCAGGAGAAAATCGTTGAATTTCACGTTTTCTACCTTGGGGAATCCAATTTATTTTTTCCAGTGATGAAATGGGAAGTGGAGTGATGATTTGAAAAATTGAGGAAAAAAAAACTTCAAATGATGTATGGAAATTTTCATTAGTATTTTTTGATCATCATCATTTCAAAGGTTTGTTTACGGAAATAGTTTTACGTCGAATGTACTTTGAAAAAAAAAAGAATCGTTTCATGTTTTCCTTGTGCAAGAATGAAGCAGTTGTTTTTTATTTTCACCAGGAATTCCCCGAAAAAACCGGCAACGAGGAACAAAATGACTTTTGAGGGGACTCCCCGTGAGAGAACCTTCATTTGTGTGAAACCCGATAGTGTCCAACGGGGTTTGATTGGTGATATCATCAAGAGATTCGAGCAGAAGGGCTTCAAGCTGGTTGCCATGAAAATGATGCAGGCATCTGAGGAATTGCTCAAGGCCCATTACGAGGAACACGCTGCCAAGCCCTTTTTTCCGCCTCTGGTCAAGTACATGGGATCTGGGCCTTTGGTACCTATGGTGGGTTTTTCTTATATCAGTGAGACCCCGAGATGCGGACATTATTGGTGCGTCAAGAGTGTCTTCGAGTTGAATTGTCCCTAAGTCTAGTCTCATTTTCCCCTGGACTTACATTATGTAATTTTCAATTGTTGTTTTATGTACAAAATACTCACCGTAATTCCATGAAAATAAAAATTGTCTCCCAATTCAAACTGATTCCAATCAATATATTTCAACACAATATGGGCAGTTGGGGAATTTAATACTGATACTTCTGTAAAGTACATAGAAATGTTGGCATTCTCTGTAAAAAATAACATTTGAGTGAAAAAGAGAGAAGTAAGTCCCTGTATGCAATAGGTATTTTTTTAATTAGCATAATGGGTGGAAAAATTATGGGATAAATGACAAAAAAATTTTCTCGCACAAATCTTAGGGTTGGAAATATATGTTTCTTGATAATTTGGCCTGAAATGTATTTGCAATTTTATCACAAAATGTCCCTATGCCAAGTCAGTGTCCTCATGTTGTGCCATTTTTATTAATTTTTTATGATAAAATAAGTGTCCCTATGTTGAATTGTCCACAGGTTGAGGTGTCCACATAATGTGTCCACACTGTATTCCTATACTAATCTTAAATGCAAAATTTTTCCAGAACACCCCCAAGATGTTAAATGAAGTGCCTACACAATTACAAATATTTAATGTTTGCAGTTGGACTCTTGAAAATCCAAAAAAATTGGGACAGACATCCTGGCACTATCTTGACATTTGGACACTTTTTCAGCATTTCTGTGAAATTGTTACATTCCAACTTTTCAAGAAATTGGATATCTCTTGGACAAATTGAGCAATTTATATGCACAGAAGTTAAAAAATGAATAGTATTATATAGTTAATTGAATTTATAATGAAAACTGGTCAATTTTGTGTTTAATTTTTAGCATTCTTGTATTCAACTGTGCACATGATAGCAAGACTTGAACCTTTTGTTTGTATTTTTGAGTCCCTTTTGTGCCAGAGAATCATATTCTGTTTTGGTTTCCTTAATCAGTATATTCATATTCTGTATCTTCAGGTGGAGAAACACATTTTATTTGATTTTTGGAGATTTATTCCTAATTTTCCATGAACTGGAGAACTGATTAAATGAGTTCCCATTTAAGTCTATGGGAAAACAGCATCCAACATGTGGACATTCTGACATAGGGACATTGTTCCAGCACCAATTACATCTGCATCTGAGGACCTCACTGTTCTTGGTTCTTTTTTGTCAATTGTACAATATCAAGAAAAATTAAAAGCCTGATCATTGATACCAAATTGAGAATTGTTTTTTCCTCTTTAATTATCTCCCCTAGAGAACATATAAAAAATCTATGATTCAAAATATGGATTGTGTGTCAAGTTTATTTCTTTGATGGCACAATAAAAAGGAGTAATCTAAAAGCTGAATAATTTATTCTGGATCAACAATAAATTTTTTTCTTTTTTGATTCTGTGGAATATATAATTGCTTCCTTTCTTTGTTTCATTTTTCATAATGAAAAAAATTGGAAGATTGATAAAACAAAAGCTGAATTATTCATCTTGGATAACCATTTATTCATATTTGATTCTGTGGAGAAAAGATTCAAAATAAAATAAGAGATGAGTAATATATTATGAATCATAAATCATTTATCCTTTTTTCATCCTCTCCCTGGAGAAGAGATGAAGGGCATATAATTAAAAATGTGGAATGTATGTTTGGTTCTTTTCTTTGTTTGATTGTTCAATTTAAAAAAAATAGAAGAGGGATATAATAAAAGCTGAAATATTTATTAGGGATCATTATTAATTTATTCTTTTTATTCTCTCCCTGGAGGAAAGATCAAGGGCCTATGATTAAAATTGTGCAATTTAAGCTTTGCTCATTTCTTTAATTTTACAATATCCATAAAAATGCAATAGGGGTTCAAAAAGCTAAATTTTTCTATTTTTCAATTCTGGACTAATAATTCGTTTATGCTTCTGTTCTGCGTTCCCCAGGTTTGGGAAGGACAAGGTGTTGTCAAGATGGGCAGGATGATCCTGGGGGAAACGAATCCCTTGGATGACCAGCCTGGCACGATTAGAGGAGACTACAGCATTCGAATGGCCAAGTAAAAGTCACCTTTCTTTTTAAAAAAATGTCTTTCAAAGTGCGCGGTTTCCTGTAAGAATTACTTTTGTTATTTGTTTCCTTCTTTGTTTATCTTTTAAGGAATGTTGCACACGGGTCGGACGCAGTGGAATCTGCGAAACGCGAAATTTCTCTGTGGTTCACGGATTCCGAGTTGAATTCCTGGAGTCGGTGCGATGACAAGTGGATTTATGAGTGACGTATTCCGTGTCTCAGCGGTGTGCGAAAAATTATCAAAAGCAGCAGCTTTTTATTTTTTTAGCAGTGAGGCCGGACGTATCTGGTGACGCGTTTGTCCTTATGTCAGAACGTCTCACGTTTTTTTCCATAGACTTCAATGGGGACATAAAGTGAGACCCCGAGATGCGGACGTAATTGGTGCATCAAGAGTGTCCCTGAGTCAAGTCTCATTTTCCCTTGGACTTGCGTTGTATAATTTTTAATTGGTCTTTTATGTGCAAAATATTCATTGTAATTCCATGAAAAATCTTATTACAAGTTTATCTCCCAATTGAAATTGATTTGATGAATATCTTTCAACACAATATGGACATTTGGGGAATTGAATACTGATACCTCTGTACAGTATNACGTTTGGGGAATTGAATACTGATACCTCTGTACAGTATATGGAAATGTTGGCATTCTCTGTAAAAATAACATTCAAGTGAAAAAGAGAGAAGGAAGTCCCTCTCTATGCTGGAGGTAATTTTTTTTAATTAGCTCAATGGATGATAAATTGGTGAGAGAAATGCCAAAGAACTTTTCTCACATAGATTTTAGGGTTAGAAGTATCTGTTTCTTGTAATTTGGTCTGAAACTTATTTTCAGTTTTAGCGCACAATGTTCCTATGTTGAGTCAGTGTCCTCATGTCTGGCCTTTTTTATTAATTTTTTTATTGGAAAATAAGTGTCCCTATGTCAAATTGTCTGCATGTGGGGTCTCCCTTTTATTTTATAGGTTCCCCTATTCATCAAAAATTAAGAATGAAGTCCCCAAAAAATTCAGTTAATTCTTTTTTCTCAACTTCAAGATACAGAAAACAACTGCTCAGGAGGAAAACCACACATAATCTGATCTGTTGGCATTGGAAAGAGGCTCAAGAAGCAAAAAACAAGTCTTGCTATACTCTGCACAAATAAGGAAAAAACTCCAAAGCATAAAACTAGCCTTTTTTTAAGTAAATTTGAGTAAATTCGTAATGAAATTTATTTTCAGTTTTCTGTGTGTTGAATTAGATCAATTTGTTCAAGAGTTATCAAAATTCAGGAAAAAATAGATTTTTTAATATATCTTTTAATGTTGGAATGGTGTCCGTATCTCGAGACAATGCCCATATTTTTGTTGTTAGAAGTGTCCCTTAATCGAATCGTCCGCATTTCGGGGTCTCATCATATTATTTTGTATACTGTACGTCCTGGAACGAGAATTCCACTTTACACAAGTGTGTGTTCTGTTTTTCAGGATCATTTCTTCAATTCCTGTTTTTTTTTTGAGTGAAACTTTAAAAAAAAAAAAAGGTGTCAAGTGTTTCTGAAGCAATGTTTTCTCCGGTGAAGCCCGAACTTCTCGTGAATCTCACGCAAGAGTTGAAGCAGATTTCGAGAGACTTGAAAGACGGCGATGAGGCGACATCTGCCTTGGAACGGTTCTACGAAAAGTGTGCGAACGAAGACTCGGTTCCCGAAAATTACAGATGCGTCAGCACGAAGAATTTGGTCAGTTTCTATCAAACTGTGTCATTTTCTGATTTTAAAATGAAGGAGGAAACTTTGAACAAAGTCTTGTATACATTTATAAATTTTTTTCCTTGTGAATTATCCAGCTGATGAAGATCAAAAGTGTTGAGAATTGGTTTCCTTGTTTGTCTGAAAATATGAAAATCTTGCGTTGAGGAATTTTTCAGAATGTTTTTCTGTTTACTTTACATTTATAGTAATTTTTTTATTTCAAGAATTTTTTTAGAAAGTTGTAAGTTTTCTTAGAAAAAATTGTGGTCAAAGAATTTACCCTTATATGTGGTGCAGGAAGTTATTGTTGCAACAAATTTTTCAGTATAACAAATATCTTTTTACCAAGTCCCAGCAGAAATCCTATGGGGTACATGTTATGAAAATTTTGTTACAAGATCTTTATCTTGTAACAAGATTTTCTGAAGTCCTTCACCTTTTTTTGGGTAACTTTTTGCAATTGACAATTGAATTTTTTTTTGAAGATCACAGTTTTTCGAAAATGGAAAAAATCTGAAACTTTCACCAAGAGGAAGATCTTGAAAATAATGGAGCTTTACCCTGAAACAATTTTCCCAGCAGTGAATAATTTTGAAAATCTTGTTATGATTAATGCATTAAATATAAAAAAATTTCTGAATTCCTTATGCAAAATCTTGTTATAATTAATGCATTAAGTATAAAAAAATTCTGAAATTATGCAAAATCTTGTTATAATTAATGCATCAAGTATTAAAAAAATTCTGAAATCCTTATGCAAAATCTTGTTATAATCAATGCATTGAATATTTTTTTTAATTCTGAAATCTTTATGCAAAATCTTGTTATAATTAATGCATTCAATATTTTTTTTAAATCCTGAAATCCTTATGCGTTTGTTGTAATGAGATTTCCCTGTACAGTATTTAAAATTATTTGAAATTGTTCCAGAGTAAAATGAAGACCTTGTTGACGTCGGTGTCGCAAACGTCGGACGCGGAAGAACAGAGTCTGCGACGAGCCTTGGGCATCATCCATGAGATCAGGACACTGCAGGCCAACTACCGGCACCGGCAGAAGGCGACGGGCCAGCACGAGGTGATGCGAAGGGGCGCCTTGATGATGCTGCTGCAGTCCTCGGCCAGCACCCTGCCGTTGTACGTCACCAAGGGCAACAACTGTGCTCCTGCTGCTGGCCCACCGGCCTTGTGTGGCTGCATCCCAGCCGAGGCCAACCATGTGTCCAAGGTGGCCCACTTTTTTTTTGTGTTTTGTCTTTGTTTGTGTATGCATTGAAAATATGAATGCTCCAACAGAAGGACAATTTTTTGACTCATAAGGGGCCTGAGAACATATTATTGCAGTAGAAATTGAAGCAGCATATGATTTGAGGAGCTGATGAAAAAAAAAACAATTATTGTTCAGAAAACCAAAACCTTTTTTTTTTTTTGGCCCAAGAAATGAAAAAGTCAGAGCCATCTTTGGCATAATATTTTTTCTTCAGAATCCTCAAAAGTAATACAGGTGAACCTCAATAAGTCAAACTTCCCCAAGTTGATTTTTTTTAGATCCCCATTTGAATCCCCTTAGAATTAATACAATAAAAACCTCCACAAGTCAAAGGCTTTGTAAGTCAAATTTTCTGAGGCCTGTTGGCTATTATTTTCTTCACCCAAGAAAGAAAAAATAATAAAAGCAGTAATTTATGTGTTTCAAAAGAAAGTGAAAGACTTGATTGGGCAAATGAACCCCTGCAGCATCCTTTCAACTCATTCAAGCAGCAATTTAAGCCCAAGAATATCACCATTTACAATTTTTGGAAATTTTTCTATGTTTTCCAAGAAAAAAGAGCTTTGTATTGTAGCTCAAAGCTCTATACAGTAATTTATAACCTCCCTAAGTCAATTTTTTTTTTTTTTGCTGGTCCCTTGAAATTCTACTTAGAGGGGTTCAACTGTACATGGCATTAATTCCAAAGGTTGCCTCCAGGTCTTAATTCCAAGGTATTCCAAGGCTGCCTTCAGAGTTGCCACATTCTCATCCAAAGTGGCAGCTGTTGATGAAAATACCTTGGAATTAGACCTGGAGGCAAACCTTTGGAAATAATGACATGTTACTTTTGAGAATTTTGAAGAAGAAAGAAATATGTCAAGCAGGACCAAATATTTTATTTCTTATGCCGAAATAAAGTTTTTGTTTTCTGAACCATTTTCATCAACAGCTGCCACTTTGGAGTGGCAACTCTGAAGGTGGTTGTTGATGAAAATAATATTAATCCCATAACAATAATAAATAATAATTCCAAGGTATTTGCACTATTATCATCAACTGCTGCCCTCAGAGTTGCCACATTCTCATCCCAAGTGTCAGCTGTTGATGAAAATAGTGAAAATACCTTGGAATTATTATTTTCAACAGCTGCCTTCAGAGTTGCCGCTCCAAATAAGTGGCAGCTGTTGACTAAAATGGTTCTAACAAAATGTTCTTGGAATAGAAATTGAATCAGCAAACTATTGAATAGCTGAAAAACAATTATTGTTCATAGGAAAAAAAACATTCTTTGGCACAAGAAATACAAAATTCAGCCATGTTCACAGAATTGTTTGGATACTTCTGCAAAAATTCACTGGCAGATTTTTCTTGATCACTCAAAAGAAGAGGTGCTTTGTTCGCAAATTTTTTTTATGCGTCCCAGCGTATTCTTGAAATTGACTGGCCATTGATTCCAAGGGTTGCCTCTAGGTTTTCCGCCATTTCTTATCAACAGCCGCCACTTTTTCACCCGAAATGGTGGCTGTTGATGAAAATAGTAGAATTAATGACCGATTAATGGCGGCAACCCTGAAATCGATAAAATCGGGAAAATGTTCTTCGAGCGAGGCTGATTGAAAAATTCTGATTGATTGAAACAGGTTTATTTGACTGAGGTATATAATATTTGAAGTAATATTGCCTTTTTATTTCACCCCAGCCAGGTGACATGGTGGCGGCCCAAGTCAGGGCATCGGATGGCGACGAAAACTGGATTTTGGCGGAAGTGATGGCCTACGATCAAGCCCTATTTCCCTGTACAGTATTTAAAATTATTTGAAATTGTTCCAGAGTAAAATGAAGACCTTGTTGACGTCGGTGTCGCAAACGTCGGACGCGGAAGAACAGAGTCTGCGACGAGCCTTGGGCATCATCCACGAGATTAGGACACTGCAGGCCAACTACCGGCACCGGCAGAAGGCGACGGGCCAGCACGAGGTGATGCGAAGGGGCGCCTTGATGATGCTGTTGCAATCGTCGGCCAGCACCCTGCCGTTGTACGTCACCAAGGGCAACAACTGTCCTCCTGCTGCTGGCCCACCGGCCTTATGTGGCTGCATCCCAGCCGAGGCCAACCATGTGTCCAAGGTGGCCCACTTTTTTTTGTGTTTTGTCTTTGTTTGTGTATGCATTGAAAATATGAATGCTCCAACAGAAGGACAATTTTTTGACTCACAGGGGGCCTGAGAAAATGTTCTTGGAGTAGAAATTGAAGCAGCATATGATTTGAGGAGCTGATGAAAAAAAAGAACAATTATTGTTCAGAAAACCAAAACCTTTTTTTTTTGGCCCAAGAAATACAAAATTCAGCCATGTTCACAGAATTGTTTGGATACTTCTGCAAAAATTCACTGGCAGATTTTTCTTGATCACTCAAAAGAAGAGGTGCTTTGTTTGCAAATTTTTTTTATGCGTCCCAGCGTATTCTTGAAATTGACTGGCCATTGATTCCAAGGGTTGCCTCTAGGTTTTCCGCCATTTTTCATCAACAGCCGCCACTTTCTCACCCGAAATGGTGGCTGTTGATGAAAATAGTAGAATTAATGACCGATTAATGGCGGCAACCCTGAAATCGATAAAATTGGGAAAATTTTCTTCAAGCGAGGCTAATTGAAAAATTCTGGGCTGGACAGGTTTATTTGACTGAGGTATACAATATTTGAAGTAATATTGCCTTTTTATTTCACCCCAGCCAGGTGACATGGTGGCGGCCCAAGTCAGGGCATCGGATGGCGACGAAAACTGGATTTTGGCGGAAGTGATGGCCTACGATCAAGCCCTGGGCAAGTACGAGGTGGAAGACATTGATATCGAGCAAAAAGAAAGGTACGTACCTACGTGTGTTTGTTTCTGTTATATGCAGTGAGACCCCGAGATGCGGACGTAATTAGTGCATCAAGAGTTTCCCCAAGTCAAGTCTCATTTTCCCTTAGACGTACATTATAAAATTTTTAATTTTTGTTTTATGGACAAAATACTCACCATAATTCCATGAAGATAAAAATTGTCTCCCAATTGAAACTGATTCAATCAATATATTTCAACACATTATGGACATTTGGGGAATTGAATACTGAGTAATAACTATGTAAAGTACATAGAAATGTTGGCATTCTCTGTAAAAATAACATTCAAGTGAAAAAGAGAGAAGGAGGTCCCTCTATGCTAGGAGGTGATTTCTTTTTAATTAGCTAAATGGATGGTAAATTGGTGAGAGAAATGCCCTAGAATTTTTCTTAAATTAATTTTAGGGTTGGAAATATCTGTTAATTGTAAATTGTCCTGAAATGTATTTGCAATTTTATCACAAAATGTCCCTATGTTAAGTCAGTGTCCTCAGTGTTTGGCCTTTTTTATGGTAAAATAAGTGTCCCTATGTTGAATTGTCTGCATATTGAGGTGTCTGCATGTGGGGGTCTCACTGGATTTTTTATTTTGTCCTAGGAAGAATGGGGGACATTTTTATGGCTGTCAGCAAACTGAATTTTTTGTTTTATTTTGCAGACATAATCTGAACAAGAAAAGAGTTGTTCCTCTGCCAAATATGAGAGCAGATCCAATCACGTGTCCGGAAGCGTTGTTTCCATTGCGATCAGTCGGTAAGTACTGTACAGTACACTTTTTTCCTGATTATAGATGATACTGTGCTTGAATACCGCAATACTATATGCAGTGCATTCAACCCTGGATTTAGTGCCACATATTCTGAACGCCAAAAAACTCCAGATTATGTGTGATTTTTTTCTGCGCTATGTATTTTTCTATGCATCTTGAAGTTGAGAAAAAGTATTAAATTTGATTTCTTTGGAAGATCTCCTAATTTTTTGATCCACAGAAGAACCAATTTAAAATCTTCACATTGAAGTCCAAGGGGAAAATGTGATCCAGCTTGCAGACAAAGGGACAAGGTCCAAGCATTAATATGTCCGGATCTCGGGGCCCTATACTGTATTCACACTTGTTCCCAGCAGAGTTCTTGAGCGAATAGTCATTTAAAATTGGTCGTGGAATTTTTGCAAAAGCATTGTGAATTTTCAATGAATTTTTTTTTTAATTTATAAAAAGAACCTTTTTTTCTACATGTCGGTGTGGTACATTACTGTACTTTCTTCTTGTTCTTAGTGCACGCTATATATCCGCAAACGACGTGCTTCTACAAGGCCCAGGTGGGCAAGCAGCCGGCGCACCCATTGGACGACTACCTGGTGTTGTTTGAGGACTCTCAGTACCCCGATGGTCTCTCACCGCCTTTGCCGGTGGCGCAGAGGTACATCATCAGTTTGCCGGGCAGCAAGAGAGCCGCCCGACCGGCGGCTGCCAAGGACGCCGCCAAGTGACCACAGTGTAATGTATGTGTCGGTTTTGAGTTGGTGGGTGTGTGTTGATCTCCGTGAGGTGGATGTTGGAAGGGCTCTGTTTTTTGTTTTTTTTTATATACTGTACTGTACTTGTGTTGTTGTTTTGGTGGACGATGAAGCGGTTGAAAGACAGGTTCTGGTTGTTGTCATTTGCATGTCTATGTTTTGGTTTGGATGTGTCTGTCTGTCTTGTGGAGTTACACAGGAATTCCTTGATAAACAAAGTTAAAAATTTAGTCAGTGTAATGGAGAGTTATTGTTGGAGAAAATGGAAAATATTTTAGAGAGACATATAGTATAAGTGTCCTTACAATTTTACTTTTATAACTGTTTCACAGCCAGAACACTTGATTATTATATAACAGAAGGCTATGTCCACAGGTTCATTTTTCCTTTCACTGCTACTATTGAAGCATACATTATTTACTAGAGTTACCATTTACCTATCTATTCCTCAAGAGGTGAAGGCAAACAGACCTTGAAATTTTCTTTTGGTCATTTATTAATTGATGGTGAAATTTGAAGGAAGAGCCACTCTTCTTGATTGCACCTGGCTTATTTAAACATGGGCTTCAATTATGAGTCCCAGATAATTCAAGAACTGTATTCTACAGTGAAATCTCATCTTGGCAGTAAAACTTCATGTTCAGGATCATTTTTTCAAAGTCCATCTAGTGTAGCCACATTTTTACTCAAATCTCAGTCTGTGACATTTATTGTGACAGTAAGATCTTGTTACAACAAAGCACTTATTGGGACCTTCCAAGACATGTTCTTTAATGGAAAAGATTTTTTGATGATCCTCAAATAAACTATATGGTATTACAGGAGGGAAATGAAGTTGTTTTAAACAATGATTTGCTAGACCAAGACAAGGATTACTGTACCACAATATCATACTGAAATAAGCGAGTATCATGAGGAAGGAGTTACTAAAAAGAAATGTACATACTCAAGGTTTCTAGCAAAAAGCGAATATATTCCAGTTGCACCACTCAGCTTACACCAGTAGCTTTCCAACCCAAGCCAGCAGCTACCCTTGTTTTCTTCCCAAAAGGCCTTCAAAATTAAGCACGACATATATGCCTATGTATCATTGCCCATAACATTTCTGTCAAATGGGAACACACAGGATTCACCCTCCTGTTGCCAATGGCCCAAGAATAGCTCACATGGAAACAATACTTCCCCCACACCCCTCATCTCATTTGCCAAAAACAAGCTGCCATAGAACATTTCTGTAGCACAGAGCTGTTACACACACAATGATTCACACATACAAATGATCTTTCTTCCTTCCTCCCTCCCATTTTTCTCTCATCTATTGCACATTTCCCCATTTTGCTCATAAAATTTTTTTTGGCGACATTATCTTCCAATGAACACCATCAACACAGGTTCTTGATGAACCCCTCCTCACAAAACAAAAAGAATCCCCTTCTGGGTTGCTTTTTTTTCTCATGACCAGACCTCTTGAGCGCATTTCACAAAACAGGTTCACTTTGGCACAGTCATGTGTGCACAATGTGGGTAACTTAATACTGAATTACTGACACATAACTTGAACACAAAAATTATCCATCAGTTGTTGCTGTACTGTACTGTACTTGAATTCCAACCATGCCATGTTGATTTGTACAGATTCCTCTCTTCTTTTTTGAAAACAACCCAAGAGACAAGACAAACCCCCCACCCACAAGTATTTTTCATCATGCAATCCCCACTTTCAGTCATTCAACCATTTTTTTTTTTACTCATTGGTCATGAGAAAGGAAGAACATGATTATCAACAGTTTTATGAACTTACTCCTTCACAATGATTTTTAGCTCCACTTCCTTTCTTTCTCAGAAGAAAATCCATTGGTCATAACAATTTTTCTGTACTTAGGAATGAAGTACACAAGGTACTGAAAAATCAAGAAAGAATTCCTTGGATTTTAAATTGAATTTCTAAAACCATCAATTGACTTCCCTGAGAATTCAGCATTAGTAGAAGGAAGATTTATATTCAAAGAAAAATATTATCACTTGATGATCCAAAGTTTTGTTTGTATCAGAATTGCAAGCAAAAAACAAATTTATTTACATTTTCTTTCTTCTCTATTTACTCCTTTCTTCTCAACCTGGGTGTTGAAAAATCCGAATTCGGGTTCATGAAATAATATTGAAAAAAAATTAATAAAATCCATGATAATTTTTAAGGTACACGGTAACGCAACAAACTCATGATAATTGTCTTTCTATGAACATATGCATGAAATACTGTACTGTACAGTGACTTTCTGTTAAGTCACATTCTGCATCAGAAAATCAACTTACTTGTCCTTGAAAAAAAAGAAAAAAATATTCAGGGAAGATGATGATGGAATCCCATGAAAGTTTTTAATACCAAAGTTGGTTAAATATGTCCTTTTTTTGGCGTACTTGGCTATCACATTATTTGTTACAAGATCCTTAGTTTCGCAGCATATATACAAAAAAGGCGTTGGAAGAACGGTTAAGACTCTTTGGCTTGAAACAACACTTGCCACCGAAGTAACCTTTGGACGCTGGAAGTCTTCTTTCCCGCGAATACATGTTCTTTTTCTTTGAGCTTCCCTTTTCAACTTTTTCTTCTCTCCCCCCTACGAGACAGTGAAGACGCAGGGATGTCAGCAGTGCTGCTGCTGCTGACGATTGGCATTATTGGAGGTGGATTGCGGCGCCGTGGCGGCAGCGGCGGCGGCTTGCACGATCCCCGCCGCCGCCTCTCTCCTCGTCCGCTTCAGACTCCACTTGCACGACAGGATGCGGACGTAGGTGCGTCGGAATGCCGCGTTGCACAGGGCGTAGCACATGGGGTTCACGGTGCTGTTGATGTAGCAGAGGTAGTAGGCGAAGTTCCAGAGCTCCTTGGGGATGAAGTCGTCCTCCTGGTCGGACTTGAGCAGGTTCTTGAGCAGGGCCAGCACGTTGTACGGCGTCCACGTGAAGATGAAGGCGCCGAGGATGGCGGACAGCGTGCGGGCAGCGCGGTGGGAGTCGGACTTGCGCTCCTGGTTCTTGCGCCGCTTCCGGTCGGGCTTCCGTCCGCCCACCGCCGGGTTGCTCGGGTTCGTCGTCGACCGAGACAACATGAGGTTCCGCGTCGACGACGAGCCCGACACCGGGAACATGGACGACCGGCGAGACGACGTCAGCGACGGGGAACCCGCACCGTCACGTCCGCTCGAGTCCTGCGACGTTTGCGCCCTGCGAATATCAATCAGTCGATTTGGTGAGAGTGGGAGACGATAACCTTGCACATGTACAGTTGGAGAACCTCCATAAGAAAAATTCTTCAAGTCCCTAAATTTCCTTGGAAAAAAAAAATGCACAAAAAACCTCTCCAACTCAAAGGCTTTTCCTCTCAATCTTCCATGACTCAAATTTTCCAAGACCTTTCAGCTACTGTTTTCTCAACACAGCATAGAGAAAATCAATAAAAAAATGAAATTGAAAAGTTTTGAATTCCCTTAGGAATTATCTGTTGCCTATTATTTTCTCGACACAAAAAAGAAAAAAGCAGTGAAAACAGAAATTGATTTGCTTTAAAAGGAAGTGAAAGACTTGATAAGGCAAATGAACCCCTGCCTCCAAGTTCAGCATCCTTTCAACTCACTCAAGAAGCAATTCAAGCCTCAAAATTTCACCATATACAATTTTGAGGAATTTTTCCATCTTTCCCAAAAACAAATGGGCTTTGCATTTTAGTTCAAACCTCTTCAACTCAAAACCTCTGAAAGTCGATTTTTTCTTGTTGGTCCCTGGAAATTGGACTTGGAGAATTTAGACTGTAATGGATATCACACTAATCCTAAAGGGAAAAAGTGACTTCCCTTACAAACATTCTGCCTAGCAAACACAATCCTTGAATGGATTGTGTTTGCTATGCAAGGCCATACTGTGCAGTACTTGAAAAACTAATATAATTCAAACACTTTGCTGATTACACTCACGATTTCGTTCGTAGTCATTAAGCAAAATAAAACAACAACAACAAAATCAGGCTCGCACCTAAAAATGTTTGTAAAATGATTTTTTTTTCTCATTCTTCTTTCTATTCATTTACTTGACTCTTTGATTGATCGGGTTCTTGAGCGAGTAGTCCGACAGGAACCCGCGCAAGGCCGCAATCGGCGACCCAGGCGGGTAGGGTCCCTTGGGAATCTTTTTCCGAATAGCCTCCTCGTCTTCATCATCATCATCCTCATCCTCGTCTTCTTCCCCTCCTTCAGGATCCTCCTCATCGTCATTCCCGTCATCATCCGCGTCTCGTCGACCATCAACGTAATCGTCGTCGTTGTCGTCGTCTTCCGGATCGAAGCTGTCCGACACGGTGGCGTCCTCGCGCCTGAGCATGGCCCGCGGTCGGGACGCCGCCGCCGCTGGCACTACCGAATTGCTGCCAACGACGCCGCCGCCACGCCGGGCCGCCACCGACGTCGTCTTGGGTGTGAACTGAATGTCCGGCTCCTCGCAAATCATGCGGATGGACGGCTGGCGTTGGAATCCGTCGCGCCGTCTCTGAATCTGCGAGTAAACAAACATGGTTAGAGGGCCGCCCTCTCGAAAAATCGGAAACATTTTCGCTGAAATATTCTGATAAATAATTTTTAATAGCTTAATATTTTAAAATAATCATTTCTTCCAAATAAATAATTTTTATAGCTTAATATTTTAAAATAACTATTTCTTGTAAAATATTATAAATAAATATTCTTATTTCGTTTATAATAATATTATTATAAAATTACAGTATTTATTTCATGTATTTTAATTAGTACTGTATAATGTTTAATAAAATTACCAGAATTACAGTGAGACCCCCACATGCAGATACTGTACCTTGACCTGCAGACAATTTGACATAGGGACACTTATTTTCCCAGAAAAAATTGATAAAAAAGGCCATACATGAGGACACTGACTCAACATAAGGACATTTTGTGATAAACTTGCAAATAAATTTCAAGCCAAATTACAACAAACAGATATTTCCAACCCTAAAATTGATGTAAGAAACGTTCTCAGGCATTTCTCTCACCAATTCACCATCCATTTAGCTAATTTTAGAAAATTACCTCCAGCATAGAGGGACTTCATTTTTTTTCACTTGAATGTTATTTTTGTAGATGCCAACATTTCTATGTTCAGTACAGAATACACTATTCAATGCTCCAAATGTTCTTATTGAGTTGAAAATGTATTCATTAATTCAAATTCAAGGGGCAAACAATTTTTTCAGGAAATTTTGAAAATTTTTTCTTCCATAAATCACCAATGAAAAATTATATAATGTATGTCTATGGGAAAACAAGACTCAACTTAGGGACACTCTTAATGCACCAATTATGTCCGCATCTGGGGGGTCTCACTGTATTTATTGAGCGAAATTTTAATAAGAGTTACGATTTCTTTTTTTAATTTTTTCAAAGAGCTTTTGAAATATTTTGTATTTTATATAATTATAATTATAGTTATTTTTTATTTATAATTAATATGAAAATTAACTATTATATTTTATTTAGACTGTTTCGGATAGTGAACTGAACCCCCGGCACTCCTTGATTTTCCAATTGGCAAAATTATTCTCTTCGAAACTCGGAAGTTAAAAGCGAGTGGCGGGTTTAAATTATCAATCATGATTCTACTGATTTTTTTTTTTTATGGAGTGATCGAATGAATGAGAATTTCATGCAGCTTCACATTACTCTGAATGAGAGCCTCCCGAGAAGAAAGAAAAAGTGAAATTCTAGCTGAAAACCCCGAACGTTACGCTTCGGATAGTGGACCGACGCCTTGATTTTTCAGGAGACAACCCGGAAAATTAATTCGGGTGCTTCAAATTAATCCTGGTGATTTCGCTAAATTTAATATGGAATGATTAAGGAATTTCATGCAGCTTCAAATGACTCATTGATCGCTTGACGAAGAGCAGAGAAAAACGTGAAATTTTCGCGGAAACTCAGAATTGTTTATGCTCCGGATAGCGGACCGATCCTCGGAGCTACTTCATTTTTCAAGAGACACTATAATTCTCCTCAAAACTCGAAGTCGTCAGCGGGTGGGTATTTGAAATTAATTCAGTAATCAGTACTCTCAATTTCGATGGATTTTATCTGGAATGAATCGGGAATTTCATGCAGTTTCACATTAATCATTGATCAACAGCGGGATTTTTCGGGATCTGTAAGCAATCAGCATTTTTAAACACAATACATTTTCACTCCTCGAATGTTACGTCTCTTCTCTGGGAGAACTGATGGATTTTCAACTAAAACGCTGCTTCCTCAAGTATTGATGTCATCAACTGTTGTTGAATCGTGTACAGATTTGTCGGAAATTTCGTTTCGTCAAGATTTTTTTCTTCAGTTTCTCGCGGATTCTCGACACTTTTCTCATTTGTTAAAGACATCAAAAGAACAAGTGATCAACGGCATTCAATTTTTCGTCTCGTAGTCTCGGTATCTGGTGAATAGTCAAAAATTATTTCTTTCGCGAATCTCTACGTATAGCGGAAAGAAATTGATTTTCAGAGAACACAGAGGAAAAAATCAATAAGAAAAAAAATGCCCCCAAATGAAGAATATAATGCTTGAGAAATCAAGCGGGAAAGAAGAGGATGCGTCATAGACGGACTTACAATTTTAAAAATGTAATATCAACATTTTCAAAATTCAGATACGCGTCATGCTCGATTCTAAATTAAAATTCGAACAATTTTGAGGAACTATTCTTTTATCGAAAGAGTAAATACCAATCAAATTTGGATCCAATGCGAGTTAATATTTACCTTAGTTTTCAATTCATCTTCTGTATCTCATGAAACAGTCAGAAGTACAAGTGATCACCGCCATTTAATTTTTCTGAATTTGAAAATATTTAGCTAAGAAGAGGGTTTCTTTCCCCACGGTGAGCTAATTATTATCTAGGATCATTTGGGCATTTAAAACAGCATCTCGCGTCGCCTTTGCTCAACCCTTCAAGCATTTCTGCTCTCTAAAGTTTTGTTTGTTTGTTTTGTTTTGCACCTTGACTTTGGCGGGATCATCAATCACGGTGACAGCACCAGCGGGATTGCACAACACTGGCTCTTCTTTCTGGTCACGCAGCTTGTTGGATGATGAAGATGATGATGTTGCTTTAGCAGCAGCAGCAACGTTGGAAGCAACACTCGGAGGCTCGGCAGGCAACTGAATGAGAATCGTGTAAACCGAGTCCGACGACAAACAACGACGAGCCGGAAGTCGGTGACGAGACGTCGATGAGCCCGACCCCGTGTCCCCAGCGGGTTTCGACCGGTGATGACCCTTGGAACCCGTCCTGGGGCGACGAGTCGGGCGGGAAGCACGCGGTGGGATACACGGCGGTGGATAGTAGGTGGCCATGCGGCTGGCCAAGTCTGCACACGTCGCCACCTCGTCCAGGGATGGTATGGAGAACCTGTGTTTCTTGCCCTGACTACACAGGTTGCCGGTGCTCTTGCGACGCTTCAGCTTCCCCGCGTTGCTCGACGACGTCGACATTTGCCGGCTGAACATCTCCGACATCCATTCCCACCTGTGCAAAAAAGAAAATTTAATAAATATTCAAAAAAAAGAGGGGTGAAGACACTCAATCAACCATTATTCATCAGACACGGATTAACTCTTTCTTTTCCATTGGCAGACAATCCAACCAAAAAAGGTACTTTCCTGTTATCTCAGTACCTCCCAAAATCAGTTTATGCTTTCTTTGAGTTTCTGCTGAAATTGATTTTGGGAGGCGGTTAGGTAAAGTTAGGTTAGGTCAGGTTATGTTAGTTATAAATATCTTTTAACTAACATAACCTGACTGAAAACCCAACCGCCTCCCAAAATCAGTTTCAGCAGAATGCGGAAAAATAAAATTCACAGTTTCTGGTAGGTGCACGGAAAGTAGGTACTGAGATAACAGGAAAGTACCCAAAAAAATTAGTCGAAATGCTTCCTTTAGCTTTGATAATACCTTGTTAGTATTGTACAGTACTGTATAATCTAATGAAGTAAAATTTCGTTGCAGCGAAAAAATCCGTTGAGAGCAAACTCAAATAACAAACATTTCAGCTATTGGACAGGAACATAAAAATGAATTATTCGTTAAAACGAGATTCTGCAGTAATTCGATATTTCTAGGAGCATCACAAAGGCCATTAACTGAGTACTGCACTGTACTGTATTTACTTGAGTAGGCGTTAAAATATCGAAAAATTATATTCCCCGGGTAAAACGTGCAGCTCATTCATTTTTAGTGACCCTAAAACAGCAACATTTGAAAAATGATACACACCAAAATTTGAATTTGGACACGAATGAACAAGAAATCAATTACCGTATTTACTGGCAATTCTTTTTTATAAAAAAAACGATTCTTAAAATTACTTCAACTTCAGATACTCGATTTTGGATGGGAAATTTTGGATCGATCTCCACATAAATTTTCATGAAAACAATTAAAAATTGATTACATACTCGTTTGATTCGAGTCCAAATTAAATTTGTGCCTTTACTGCTGCATGTTTCGTGATGCAAAATCATTTCGGCATCAGGAGAAAAAAAAATTAACCGTTGTCGCCAGGTCGTAATTTACCTCGAAATGCGGTGGCGACTGGAGCCAGTGGTGCTGCCGGTGCGGCGACGCGAGCGATTGGCGGCGTCCGAGATGAGGGCAGGGCCGCCACGAGCACCGCCGCCGCCAGTGAGTCGGTGGATCTCCGTGTCGTCGTCCGAGTTGGCACGCGGGTTTTGAGCATCCAGGTTCACCACTTGCTGCTCGTCCGACGAGTTGGAACGCTTGCTCGTGTTCCGCGACTGCTGGTTGTCCGCCTGCAAATACGACAAGTCCTTCTTCCGCTGCTCCGTCTCCCTCCAAATCCTGGTGCGCATGAATAAATAAATATAAAATAATGATGAATTATCATCCTCATCACCGAAAAAGTGAAATATCGCCAACGCAGGTTTCACTTTTACACTCCTTCATACGGATGACGATTACAATTTTAAGTGTCCAAGACAAATTTAAATGAAGTTCAAGAAAAATACAGTAAATAAAACCAGGTCTTCACCAAAAACATTGCTCTCAAAAATAATTTTCAAGAAACACAGTCTGACTACATTTGACAAGGAACAAAAATCATCTATGCTAGCATTTCGGAATACAGAATCAACCTCAAATATTTTACCTGGAAAACTTGGATGTAAAGACCGAGTCATCGCGACGCATTTCTCAAAATACAATATAGACAAGTCCTTCTTCCGCTGCTCCGTCTCCCTCCAAATCCTGGTGCGCATGAATAAATAAATATAAAATAATGATGAATTATCATCCTCATCACCGAAAAAGTGAAATATCGCCAACGCAGGTTTCATTTTTACACTCCTTCATACGGATGACGATTACAAATATGATTTTTTTTTAAATCTGTACATTGAACACACAAAGGTCTACGTCAAATAAGTACTGCACTAGAAAATTTACATTTGGAAATTAAGTCCGCTTCTATTGAAACAGGAAAAAAAATGTCATCAAGTGTCCAAGACAAATTTAGATGAAGTTGAAGAAAAATACAGTACATAAAACCAGGTCTTCACCAAAAACATTGCTCTCAAAAATAATTTTCAAGAAACACAGTCTGACTGCATTTGACAAGGAACAAAAATCATCTATGCTAGCATTTCGGAATACAGAATCAACCTCAAATATTTTACCTGGAAAACTTGGATGTAAAGACCGAGTCATCGCGACGCATTTCTCAAAATACAATATACATCCGATACGACTCTTTCAAATGTAAGCTAGGAGTGTATATTTCTACAGTAGCGAAGTTGACATACAAGTTTCGCTCCTTTCTTTTTACACCCATCAAAAGCTAGCCACAAAATCAAATAAAAGAGCTCGTTCAGCAGAATTTCGTTCATCAATTGTAGCCATTGTAGACATTGGAATAAAGCAGTCCCCAAAAAAAAATGATATAAAATACAACGCCTGCCTAAGAACAAAAAAGAAAGAGAGAGAGATAATAATCAGCCATCAGGAACACACCTGTAGTAGAGACCAATCATGACGGAGACGGGCAAATAGAAGGCGGCCACCGCAGTGACCAGAGTGACGGACGTGTTGGTCTCCAGGAACTGGATGAAACACTTGTCCTCGGGCACCTTCCGCTCGCCTTCGATGTAGGGCCAGGCGTAGATCCACGGCGGCCACAGGGCCAGGGAAATCAGCCAGGCCGAAGCTATCATCAGTGCTGCCTTCTTTCGAGTTCTTCTCGCCCGATACGTTAACGGCCTCGTCACACTGCGAGAAAAATTTAAGCACAATTTTCAATATTTATATGCGCAGAATCGTCGCTGGCTCTTCTACGGTATGAAGACTACACCGAGCGTCTCACAAAAAAGAAGAAGCGTGTAAAATGATAACTGAACACACTACAGCAAAAACACCTTCACAAAAAGATTATCACTATCTCGACATTAAAATTCAACTTGGTAAAAGAGTTCATACAGATTCCTCGTTGAATGTGAGACTTAGACGCAAGTAACTCGGTCTACATTAACATTTTCTCAGCCATCCCAGCTCTTTTTTTCGCGTGTTCGGACAGACTTTTCCCTCCTTTCAGGAAAGAGGAGAGATTGAATAAGTTCAAACAAAATACAGTATACACTTTTTCGAAACTTCACAAAAAGAACACAGGAATCCAATACACAGCTGGAAGAGAAAAATTTTTCCCAGCATAGAGAAAAAACTGTGAAATACTGTAAATGATTTCATTATATCGTGGCAACTCATCCGAAAATCATAAATCTCAATATTTTTGTTCATCGATCCTCGAACATCAGAAGTAAAACGATAAACAACTAAAAATGTTTTGTTTCTTCACAATTTCAACGTATTGGGAATGTCTTAGAAGACTGAGACTGACCGAAAAAATTCGTGATGATTAAAATTTTCAACGAAATACTATAAATTTACTTCACATTTTAATTTCGCTTACGACTACTTTGTTATGGAGCAACTCCAAGGCATTACGATTGAACCCCTCTCCTATTTATTGAAAAAAAAATATTCTAGTTCTTTTTATATTTACGACAGGGGACCGAACTTCTGTTACTTCTTTGGAGTCACGAAAATTCGCCGCTTTGTAGCTTTACTTTGATACATCCATCAGAATTCGACATTTTCTGCCAAAATCGGAATATTGTTCAGAAGAACAAAAAAATTACTGTCACCTTGGAATATACAGGAGACTCTCTCTACAACAATTTTGTCTACACCGATTTTCTCTGTATGATTAGTTTTTTTCCTGGTCCTCTGGATTTTGTTGCAGGGATCCCCACAAGTACCACATCGTCGCTCTAAAAAACTTGCACGATTCTGGGACCGTATCTTGAAATCGGAACCTTTATCGACGGCAAAAAATGTGTATTATTATTCTGTACGGAAGACAGTTCCCTCTGTTCCATGTTCAACAAAACAGTCTCGAGGAAAAAAAAGAGGCTTTCATCAAACAAAAACACACACACACACACACACATACCTAAAGTATCTGTCGAAACTGATGATGAGCAGGTTGAGCACGGACGCGTTGGACGCGAGGTAGTCCAGGGCCAGCCACGTGTCGCACACCACTGGCCCCAGGGGCCACCTGTCCAGCAACAAGTACATCGTGAACAAAGGCATGGACACGAGACCAATCACAAAGTCGGCCACTGCCAAGCTGAACAAGTAGTAGTTGGAGATGGTCTGCAGCGTCTTGTCAATCTTGAACGACAGGATCACCATCACGTTTCCGAGGACGGTGATGACGGACAACGAGCCGGCCACCAGAGCAATCAGTATCATTTCCCATGTCTTGTACGGGAACTGGTACGATGGGATCGGGGACGGCGACAGCGTCGTCACCGATGACACCGACGACGACGTCGCGTCTGAAAATGACACAAGAGCTCTCGTTAATTCTTCGTATCTCGTCATTAGAGCACCAATTTTATCGACGGGGTCTAAATTATCGCTGAAATTACCACGACAGCCTTGGAACCCTTCCAAAGGTCCCAATAAATAATGTGGAACAGGAATTACACGCTGAATGTCTCAGCCCTCGCATTAAACAAAATCTTCGCGCAGTTCTGAGAAGAGCGAAAAAAAGGAAAACTTAGTGAATATCATAAAAGCTGCATCAAGCCTGATCCTGAAAAATTAGAACCCAATTTCGATTTTCGACAGTATCTGAAATCATTTCAGTGATACGTCAAAATTGACATTAGGCCATTCATAAAAAAATGAAAAATTGCACATCAGCCCAACCCGGTAAATAAGTTTCTCACTTTCACGTGTCGAGAATAAATTTAATATCATTAATTTGAATAATTGGAAGTGAAATTTGATCGAAGTTTTGATCATATTCATTTTCAGCTCCCTATAAAAATAAGTGAAGAAGAGTCCTGCTATTTTACTCATTTGAACGCGTTGGGGATGAAGTCTTACAATTTTCAAGAAGTGTCCATTTCAAACAGACGACTGTTTTACATGACCATTCCAACTTGGATTTATTATTCTTGCACAATTCATGGATACATGTCAACAAACTTAACAATTTTAAAAACGTCCAAACAGTATTCACATTTCACTATATATACTAGCACCATCAAGATATATTGGCACCATTGCACCACTTCTCGACACGTATGCCACGAAACTATTCGCATATTATCAGCAAAAATTAGCAGAGTATTTCCTGCATCTGCAGTCGACGTTTACGTAGTGCGAAGCATTCCAAAAAACGGATCCATCAAATTTCCTATCATGAAGTCTCGAAATTGTTGAGTTCAATTTGAAGCTTACCTGAAGTAGTCATGGATGACAGCGATGACGCTGTCGACGTGCTGCTGTGCCATTCTGTTGCGTTCATTATGAACTTTCCAAAAGCGAGTCATCATTACTGATCTTGTTTCCACATGGTTTCCAGGTAATCATCTATGATCCTTTTCAGACGTGGTTTCACAGACTCCAACTTCTCCAACGGCCTCAATATCTTTCCCTTCAAACGATTCCATCACAACGTTCCAAGACAGTTTAATAAGCAAGAGCCCTCTTTTTTTCGATTTATACATATATCACTTTTGAGCAAACCGGTCACGGCGTTGTGCTTATAATTATTCACAAAACCTGATGAACAACAGGATGTGCGAAAGAAAAAAAAAAAAGCATATCGAATGTCAGGCATTTGGAACAGCAACTTCCAAAAGATCCAAATCCGGTGGTAGAATCGTACAGGCTTGTCTCAATCGCATGACCCAAGAATTCCGGACACACTGAAACATCCAGTCGTCTAAACAATCGGAGACACTGAAAAATCCTTTCTGTTCAATTCCACAGCCAGGGATCGACAGAGACAAATTTAGCTCGACGAAACCCAAGAACCCTGTTTACTTTACGCTAAATTTGGCACCACTTCGTCCACACCCACTGTTTACAAGAATTCATCCTGAGTCATCGCACGCTTTTCTCCAACTGTGCTATCTCGCGATGCGCAGAACACAAACAGGTAGAACGAAGATGCGTCCGAAATATGTGAAAATTCCAAAAGACGGAATTATAAATAGAGGCGAAACGACGTGTAGGCGTTACATCTCATATTACGCGAGGAGCACTATACCAACGGACGACACAAGATCCATATCTGAGGCAGCCAATAGTTCTGCCTCTTACCTTAGAACATTCGTCAACGACACTAGCATTCGCATTAGTCAACTGGCTGTCATAATTCGCATTCAACCAGGAAAAAACGACTCGAAAAATTGGACTTCCAACCCCACGTCCGCGTTTTCAACCGAATATTAAAAACATGACACAGGTTTACCGCCGACACGAAAACAACTTTAACTATACACAGGTAATTTATTTATTCTTCAAAATGTCATATTTCACCTTTCATTATGAACTCTCTCTCTCTCTCTGATTTAGTAAGGTCCCTTCCACCTTCGTAGTTCTGTCACGTCATTCGAAATCGCACAGGAAGCAACAAGGAATCATGAAATTGAAACGTTCACGTCAAAATCAAGAGTTGCGAACAGATGTTGCGGAAGACATAATAATCGGCCAACATTTTGGTGGTGCATTCATGTATGGTGGAACACCGAACAGTTTCGGGTTATCTACCGCGTTAGGATTGTTCAGGCTTTTTTGTGCACAAGCCGAACACTAAGAAATACGTCCGTCAATCAAAAACCGTTGTTGCACATTATCCAGAGAAAATATAATCTTGAAAATACATAATCATTCGTCATCATAAATCGAACGCCATCACCCACGCGTGCGACTTGCTGAAGCATTCGATCGCCCGCATACTGAAGCAAGAGGGTGGGCATGTTGTTACTCCCAGCAGAATCGCTCATAAATCACAGAGCCAAACAAAAAAGTGTGGGCGTAGACACAATATCCAGTACAGAACTGTACCGCAATATAATATGCCAATCCTCATTATACTTGTACTGTATAATTAACATACTCCAGTACACGCCAACAAAAAATGTAGATAAAAAAGGGGGTGCGCATCATTCGCTCGCCGGTAAAAAGTTTTAAAAAATTCTACATTTTGAAGTGTATGTGTTTATCTTATTAATTCCTCAACAGCAGATCACCTCTAGTACAATAATTCTTACAGGTACAGTACATTGATAAATAATGTCTAAAAGAAAAAACTACTGTACCGCGTAGCAGAGGTAAATACAGTGCAATATCTGCGTGTATTTAAGCTCAACTGAAAAATGAATTCGTTTTTCACATATTATGCTCGTAAAATATAACTACTGTACTGTACTATACACAAAAAAACAATCAAATCGATATTTTTCTTGTATTTTGAATATTCGTATGTACTTCGCGCATACGAGGGTTAGTACAACTTCGTAATCATTAAAGTACTTTGACAAGCTGAAAAATAAAAAAAAAATATAGGTTTGGATTCTCGGGAATTCTTTGATTTCATCTGATGCACATTGATCAACCTGGTACAGTACACTTTGTAGCAGTACAGTACTTTGTTTAGGATATTATTCAACCATGATATTTTTTTTAAAGATTCAAAAGCATTTACATATACATATCACTCCCATATTGTTCAGCCGCTCCTGTTTTATTTTTTTCCCCATGGATAGATTTGACTTCTCATACTTATTCATCCAACTACAGTATATGGAAAATAATTCAAATGAGCATAGTATAATTCAAGGTCATAAATCAGTCTAAGAATACAGTATATGTTGAGATCATATGTTCATAATTTTCACAAATGATGGCAGTTTATTAATTATGCATCAGTTCAGGAAAAGCAAAACTAATGGAATAAACTGCTTTTCAAGTTTTTTTCTTCAAGGAAACAACTGAAAAAAAATCATGAATAAACATAAGACCTTTGTACAAGATTGGTGCTGAACAGAAATTACAGTTAATTGTCAATATTTCCACCAACATATACTGTACATGTACAGTGGCCCCCCGCCTAACAGATACAACTTCCCGTTTAAGGGATTTTTGCCAAACAGACCAGCTCTGCAAGCAGTTTTCTCTCCCACCCAACAGACAAAATCCACCAAAAAGACTTTTTTTGGTTTAAAATTAGTGTTGAAAATTGCACTTTTTAATTTTTTATGTAATTGAATTCATGTAAAGCAGTAAAGGACTTTTGGTCTAACAGACTTGTCCCTTGCACAAATCAAGTCCGTTAGACAGGGGTTGACTGTATATGACTTGTAATGACGGTTATACCATTTGTTTTACCTGCATACCACACACACCCCACTTTCATGTTTTGACTTCGCAAAAGAGTATGCAGGCGTACAGTATAATAATGGTACAGTACTTACATAAACACAGTACTCAACACTATGGAAAGAATACTCAAATGTTTTTTGGCCAAAAAGCGAATATATTCCAGTCGCACAATTCAGCTCACACCAGTATATCTTTCCAACACAAAGCCAGCAGCTACCCCTTCTCTTCCAAAAATGCTCCGCAAATTAATGAAATTATGCACAACATATACAGCTATGCATCATTTCCCATAACATTCCCATCAATAACAAACAGACAAGATTCATTATTTTCCTGCCGCCAATGACCCACGAATAGCTCACACGTAGACAACACTTTCCTTTGTTTTACCTGCCTCAAATCATTCATGTAGTACAAAGCTGTTGAACACATTGATTAAAAAAAAACATCACGGATTTCCTTTTTCTATTTCTTTTCAATATTTCTATTGTGAATTTCCCCGTCTTTCTTTTCTCTTTGGCAATATTCATGTAAAAGAAAAAACAGCACTCAATTGAACACAAGAAAAATCGCGGACTGGAATTGCATCAAAAGATTTTTGGCTGAACGCTTTTTACACAAACAACACTTTGGCATGAGGTGACTAAATACTGATGGAAAATGAACACATAAGTCAAATTTGGTTTTGCATGTTTTCCAACAATCAATTTTTTGAGCTTGTCAAACATTTTTTCCCATTTCACAGAAAATTTGGAATGCAGAGTACTGTACTGAACTTCCATATCACCAAAAACATTGGTGAAGACATCATAGCGTCATGAAGGTGTTTTTTCACTGTACAGCAGAACTTCAACAAAAACGCTGGGAAAAACAAAAATTTTGGCTTATGAAGTTTAGAGTCGGCAAAATCAGCATTCTTGCTTTACAGGAAGGTACAATTACTGTAGTTATATTTTGCGATTGAAACTGCTGGATAAAGGGTTTTCATTGAAAAACTTTGATAAAATTGTATCCCTAAGAAATTAAAGAGTTGACAGGATGCTGGACTTGGAAGCAAGTTTAAATTTTTACCAATTAGGCACTCAGTTTTTTTTTTTTTTTTTTTAGAATACTGTATTCACTCAATCACTGTAACATGCACCTGCACAAAAGACTTGCACCAGGGGTTTTCAGTCAAAAACTTGGACAAAATTTCATCCCTGAGTAAGATGCGCACCCCATTTTTGGCGCCTCTAAAACTGCAATACAGTATCTACAGATTAAGAAGACAGTACCCAAATTTCAGTTTATACATGAATTCAACTACTTTTCCTTTTTTTTTTCATCACAAAAAGTTTTTCTGTTAAAATTGGTCCAGGATTTCCCATTGCAATCAAATATAATTTACACAAAAACTTCTAAAATGTATACAAACGTATGATGCTTGCCCCTTTTTTCTCTCTCAATTTTGAGAAAAAAGGTGCTCACGGTACTTGAGTGAATACAGTACTTCAAAAACTGATCAGCAGTACTGCATACAGGTAGACTCTCTCTGCAACAAAATGCAATGGACCAGAAAATAAATCATTGTAGAGAACCCATACAACATGGAGAGAGAACTCTGTGGGACTGCAAAAAAATTTGTTAAACAGAGGAAGTCGTTGTAGACAAGATTCTTGCAGAGAGAGCCATTTTTACTCCATTGTGCCTCACTCTTTTAAAAGTTATGAATCACTCCAGTCCTCCTTTTCAATTTCACATTTCCATTCAGGACAAGTAGATAAGAAGGCATGATCATCAGCTGGATGCTAGCTTTTAAAACCATCAATGACAGGACTATAAAACGCTTAATGAACTTACTAAAATTCCAGACTGTCTTACCCTATTGTTCTAATCTAACCAAGTTACGAGCCTCGCGCAAACCCCCTCTTAGACGAGCCTGAATAAAACAAACGTCTTCTGGGGCATTTAAGGGTATCTGGCAGAGAATCTTTCTCCCTCCCCTTCCATCGTCACATAAATACTAATGTTCAGCGTCAGCTTTCGGTTCAACAAACGAACAAAAAAAGAACACGAGAGGATGAGAGACAGGATCCAGTACTTGACCGTACTTTCCTTATACGCGGAAGATAATCGTAAATCTTCATCACAACCGGCCATAGCCCTAACGACAGGAATATACTTCATACAAGTTGGGTTACACAAAATAATTTTTCCCGGCCTGTTGAGCATTTTCCCTCCGTCATTCTTCGAATTAATGAAAACATTTCAAGACATGCTGACGACGAATAATTTATATTACCTCAACATTACGGCAAAAAAAAAATGTTACGAAGCTCTCGAGGAAATGAAATGAACGGCCTCAGCACATTTTTTCTCGGCTACAAGTGTAGAAATGGAAGTAATCTCCAATTTTACTAAAATCCCCGCAGAGATCGCTGTCAATTTTTTTTTTTTTTTGTGTTCCTATAACGAACTTCGAGGCTTTCGAACACGACTGATTTACTGAATCACGTGCAGGCACGAACACTTGAACACTTAAAATCGAGACTAAGATTGTATGACTTCGATTCAAATCAGATTCTCATAAAAATAATTCAGATCTAATCATAATTCATATCCCATCAAATATCATATGGCCTGAAGAACGCATGTCAAGAAACTTCAACACACACAAAAAAAAGACTTTCAGTTGACAACTCAAAATTCCGAACAAATATTTTGATGCGTTTCGGAAAAAAATGTTGAACAAAAATTTAAAGTTGCATCTCAGGGGATCGGAGAAGCTCATAATAAGTTCGGCACCTCGTAGTGACAATCGGTAAACAACTGTTTTGTCAAGAGTTCCTTTTGTGCCGAACTCGTGGAACACATAATACAGCGTACGGGCTTTGCCCAATTCATCACATTATTCGTTACGAAGAGATCCTTAGTTGCGCAGCGCATACATAAAAAAAAAAGAGATGGAAGAGCAATTCCGACTCTTTGGCATGAAACAAGTAACGTTTGAACACTGGAAGTAAGTTTTCTTGGAAACACTTTTGAGCCACCCGTCTCTACATTCATTTTTTTTTTCCGATCCATGCCACAGTTGCTATTGGTGCAGTTGACGATTGGCATTATTGGAGGTGGATTGCGGCGCCGTGGCGGCAGCGGCGGCGGCTTGCACGATCCCTGCCGCCGCCTCTCTCCTCGTCCGCTTCAGACTCCACTTGCACGACAGGATGCGGACGTAGGTGCGTCGGAATGCCGCGTTGCACAGGGCGTAGCACATGGGGTTCACGGTGCTGTTGATGTAGCAGAACAACATGAGGTTCCGCGTCGACGACGAGCCCGACACCGGGAACATGGACGACCGGCGAGACGACGTCAGCGACGGGGAACCCGCACCGTCACGTCCGCTCGAGTCCTGCGACGTTTGCGCCCTGCGACGAAAAATAAAGATAAATAAATCATTTATGTTTTTTTTTTGCCAGCAAATTTGCTCCTAATCGTGTCGACGAGACAAATTAAAGTCGGCGTTTCATCTTTCTTAGGATTGAAAACATGAATTGCTCGAGAATCTGTCAAAAAAAAAAATGGAGCAAATAACGTTGTACCTTTTCAAGTCAAACTTCAAGGGACCAGAAATAATTTTTGAGTTTTACGCAGGTTTCTATTCAAGGAACAAACATGGGGGAAAAAAGAATTCGCAAGATTTTCTGGACCTCAAAAATGGTGTTTTTTTTCAAATTGACAAGATGCTGAAGTTGAATGAAAGGGTACATTCCCCCGATTCGCATTTTCCTTCTTTTCATAACACATCGTGACATTTTGATTTCTTTTTTTTTCTTTCCTCGGTCAATAAAGTAACATCCAAGGGGCTTCCAGAAAATGGAGTTACGGAGGTTCGATGGGCAAAGCCTTCAATTTAGTGAGGCTTTCAATACATTGTTTCCAAGATAATTCAGCGAGGGATCTTCGACTTGGGAAGGTTCGAGTCATGCAGATTCAACTGTATTTTAATTTTCACTTTCACGCTACCGCCGTCACAGAAACCACTGTCGAATTTCAGAAAAAAAAAATCGTTTCCGAATTCAATGAGCTTACCGCGATGCTATCATCCTCATAAATTGACATGCCCTCGAGTGAGGTATAGCTCAAACCTGAGATAATTCGTTGAAGAAAACTAAATGATTATATTCAATCTACCAACTGAATTATAATTGGATTTTCCATTGGCATTTCGATTTCTTGACGCCGTAAGAAGATACATCTTTCAAACAACAGGATGAATAAAGTAAATTACTTGATGCGTTGACAGTTCGGGTTCTTGAGCAAGTAGTCAGACAGAAACCCGCGCAGCGCCACAATGGGCGACCCAGGCGGGTACGGTCCCTTCGGGATCTTCCTCCGAATTTCCTCTTCGTCTTCTTCCTCTCTTCCACCATCGTCATCATCATCATCATCAACGTCGTCGTCGTCGTCGTCATCCACGTCGCGCCGGCTACGATCACTGTCGTCATCATAATCGTCGTCGTCGTCTTCAGGCTCAAAGCTGTCCGACGCGGTGGCGTCCTCGCGCCTAAGCATGGCCCGCGGCCGGGACGCCGCCAGCACTGAGTTGCCCAGGACGTCGCGCGGCGTCACTTGTGTTGACGTCGACGTCGTCGTTGTGCTGTTGGGCGTGACCCGGATGTCCGCTTCCTCCTCGCAGATCATGCGGATGGACGGCTGGCGCTGGAATCCGTCTCGTCGTCTCGGTATCTGGTGAATAGTAAAAAAAAAATTATTTCTTTCGCGAATCTCTACGTATAGCGGAAAGAAATGGATTTTCAGAATACACTGAGGAAACAGTCAAAACGAAAAAAACATGCCCCCAAATGAAGAATATCGCGCTTGAGAAATCAAGCGGGAAAGAAGAGGATGAGTGACAGACGGATTTACAATTTTCAAAATTTAACATCAACATTTTCAAAATTCAGATACGCGTCATGCTCGATTTTAAATTGAACTTCGAATAATTTTGAGGAACTCTTCTTTTACCGAAATAGTAAATATCAATCAAATTTGGATCCAATGCGAGTTAATATTTATCTTAGTTTTCAGTTTATCTTCTGCATATCATGAAACACTCAAGAGTACAAGTGATCACCGCCATTTAATTTTTCTGAATTTGAAAATATTTAGCTGGAGAGGGTTCCTTTCCCCACGGTGAGCTAATTATTATCAAAATTATTTGGGCATTTAAAACAGCATCTCGCGTCGCCTTTGCACAACCCTTCAAGCTTTTCTGCTCTGAAAGTTTTTTGTTTTGTTTTTGTTTTGCACCTTGACTTTGGCGGCATCATCGATCACGATGACAGCACCAGCGGGATTGCACACCACTGGCTCTTCTTTCTGGTCACGCAGCTTGTTGGATGTTGAAGATGATGATGTTGCTTTAGCAGCAGCAGCAACGTTGGAAGCAACACTCGGAGGCTCGGCAGGCAACTGAATGAGAATCGTGTAAACCGAGTCCGACGACAAACAACGACGAGCCGGGAGTCGGTGACGAGACGTCGAAGCCGGAAACCTTCCCGAACCCCCATCTTCTGCACTAGGTTTCGAATGATGACTTCTCGACCCCCGCGGGAGACGAGACGTGCGGGAAGGACGCGGTGGGATGCACGGCGGTGGATAGTAGGTGGCCATGCGACTGGCCAAGTCTGCACACGTCGCAAACTCGTCCAGGGATGGAACCGAGAACCTGTGTTTCTTGCCCTGGCTGCACAAGTTGCCCGTGCTGCGATGATGCCACTTTGGCTTCCCGGTGCTGCTCGAAGAGGATGACATCTGTCGGCTGAACATCTCCGACATCCATTCCCACCTGCGAAAGTGTACAGAAGAAATGAGATGGCTCAGTGAATAGACGATTTGATCCAATATAAATCACTATCAACCTAAGCCATCTCCCTCAAGATTGCATTTAAAAATTATTTAATTTTTCTCCAGACAAAAGAAGGCTAAAATAAACCAGTAAAACGGCATTTTTCTACTTTCCAGCATAAAAGTGGACATTCATTCGAAAAGAATTTATGCAATCCTGACGACTTTTTGCTCTGAACTTTAGCAATTTCACAGAATTTGAGGGCAAGAAGAAAACGTTCCATTCTCCTCCCTACTTTTCCTCAATTTTCGGGAAAAATCTTCGAGTTTAAATTGAAAATTTGTTGAAATTTAACTCTTTCGAGCCTAAAAATTCCAGTCATGTGAGTCAATTTTTGCCATTACTGCAGCATGTTTCGTCATGCTAATTCCTTTTGGCATCAGAAAAAAAAGTAATCGTTGCCGCCAGGTCGTAATTTACCTCGAAATGCGGTGGCGACTAGAGCCAGTGGTGCTGCCGGTGCGGCGACGCGAGCGATTGGCGGCGTCCGAGATGAGGGCAGGGCCGCCACGAGCACCGCCGCCGCCAGTGAGTCGGTGGATCTCCGTGTCGTCGTCCGAGTTGGCACGCGGGTTTTGAGCATCCAGGTTCACCACTTGCTGCTCGTCCGACGAGTTGGAACGCTTGCTCGTGTTCCGCGACTGCTGGTTGTCCGCCTGCAAATACGACAAGTCCTTCTTCCGCTGCTCCGTCTCCCTCCAAATCCTGGTGCGCATGAATAAATAAATATAAAATAATGATGAATTATCATCCTCATCACCGAAAAAGTGAAATATCGCCAACGCAGGTTTCATTTTTACACTCCTTCATACGGATGACGATTACAAATATGATTTTTTTTTAAATCTGTACATTGAACACACAAAGGTCTACGTCAAATAAGTACTGCACTAGAAAATTTACATTTGGAAATTAAGTCCGCTTCTATTGAAACAGGAAAAAAAATGTCATCAAGTGTCCAAGACAAATTTAGATGAAGTTGAAGAAAAATACAGTACATAAAACCAGGTCTTCACCAAAAACATTGCTCTCAAAAATAATTTTCAAGAAACACAGTCTGACTGCATTTGACAAGGAACAAAAATCATCTATGCTAGCATTTCGGAATACAGAATCAACCTCAAATATTTTACCTGGAAAACTTGGATGTAAAGACCGAGTCATCGCGACGCATTTCTCAAAATACAATATACATCCGATACGACTCTTTCAAATGTAAGCTAGGAGTGTATATTTCTACAGTAGCGAAGTTGACATACAAGTTTCTGTCCTTTCTTTTTACACCCATCAAAAGCTAGCCACAAAATCAAATAGAAGAGCGCGTTTAGCAGAATTTCATTCATCAATTGTAGCCATTGTAGACATTGGAATAAAGCAGTCCCAAAAAAAAAATGATATAAAATACAACGCCTGCCTAAGAACAAAAAAGAAAGAGAGAGAGATAATAATCAGCCATCAGGAACACACCTGTAGTAGAGACCAATCATGACGGAGACGGGCAAATAGAAGGCGGCCACCGCAGTGACCAGAGTGACGGACGTGTTGGTCTCCAGGAACTGGATGAAACACTTGTCCTCGGGCACCTTCCGCTCGCCTTCGATGTAGGGCCAGGCGTAGATCCACGGCGGCCACAGGGCCAGGGAAATCAGCCAAGCCGAAGCTATCATCAGTGCTGCCTTCTTTCGAGTTCTTCTCGCCCGGTACGTTAACGGCCTCGTCACACTGCAGAAGAAAGGTGCGGTATTCCCGCAGTGCATCAAGTATTACACAGACTGTTCACACATAATTTCAAGGGAGTTGTATGCCAATTTCAAGTACTGTATCATCAAGTGATGGAATTCAATAAAATTCCACTAGATTTTCTCCGCTAGAAACTTGGAAAGCGCTCAGTTGGTCTATAAACAAACGGGTGAACACATTGTATTAAAGATGGAGGAATTTATATCAGCGGACCGAACTCAATTTTTTGTTCTCCCGAGTTCGGCGTATACCTGCACAGTACAAGGCACTCTCCATAATTATTTTCTCAGTATAACGGATTTCTTCGTGGTCATATGATATTATCTACCCCTCACATAAGGGCTCTCTGCAAGGACGTTCTTCCTGGCTTCGTGGATTTCGTTTTAGGGAGGATTCACCCGTATACAACATCGTCACTTGATAATTTTCTAGTCCCAGATTTGCATGCATACGAAATCGAGTCTTCAATATCAATTTCCTACTGCCTACAGAGAAATTGAAACATTTATTTTCGCTTACGACAACAGTACTTTGTTACATGGCAGCTCGCACGCGTCATGATTAAACCTCCCTCCCACCTTCCTCGCATTTTCTAATAATAATTAAGTGATTTTTGTCCTTTCTAAATTTATGGCAGCCTGGAGAAGTTTTTTATTTCTCAGGAGTTAAAAAAAGAACACAACTACGTACTGTAGTTATAAAATCTGCACCACAATGATATATCCGGTTGAAATTTAAAATACAGTACCTCAAAATCCTGATGTTTTTAAAAATCAAAATGATGAATTAATCTCCGTGCAGAAGACGGTTCCCTCTGTTCCATGTTCAACAAAGCAGTCTCGAGAGAGAAAAAAAAAGAGGCTTTCATCATACAAAACACACACACACCTAAAGTATCTGTCGAAACTGATGATGAGCAGGTTGAGCACGGACGCGTTGGACGCGAGGTAGTCCAGGGCCAGCCACGTGTCGCACACCACTGGCCCCAGGGGCCACCTGTCCAGCAACAAGTACATCGTGAACAAAGGCATGGACACGAGACCAATCACAAAGTCGGCCACTGCCAAGCTGAACAAGTAGTAGTTGGAGATGGTCTGCAGCGTCTTGTCAATCTTGAACGACAGGATCACCATCACGTTGCCGAGGACTGTGATGACGGACAACGAGCCGGCCACCAGAGCAATCAGTATCATTTCCCATGGCTTGTATGGGAACTGGTACGAAGGGATCGGGGACGGCGACAGCGTCGTCAATAACGATAAAGACGACGTCGTCTCTGCAATGATCCAATTTGTATTAGTCACACATCGTCAGAACAGAAAAACAAAATGTTCCAGCACAAAGGAAACGAAAAAACTGCGATTGTAATCACGAATACGCAGATGAATTCGGACGACAGTTGAAACTTTTCACAAGTAGCGAATCAAGAAAGACGCGCTCAATTCCGAGTAATAAAACCACGCTGAATTCCAGCAACCCCCGATGAACAGTCAGCCAATTTTCTTGCTCGAAAAGTTAATAGGCCAGGTACGTTTACGCGATCAACACGGGTTAAAAATGCTTGAACGAATGGAGAAATTATTTTCCACACTGACAAAGTTGTTGTGAAGGAGCTGCTTCAATTAAAAAAAAAAAAAAAAAAAAAACCCCAATGGGAAAACAAATTTTGTTGCACGGCGAATAATTTATCGGCAAAGTGAGAGTTCAGTTCCGATATTTTTACCTCGAAAATTTGGATTAATGAAATAATCACCGGTTAGTGACATAGTAGTCAAAGAGGAGGTAGTCGGCGTGCTGTTGTACCATCCTGTTTCGTTCATGATGACGTTCCGAGTCACAGGTCATCATGCCTGATCTTCTTCCGTCGCGGTTTCTTCAAATCCTACTAGCGAACTCAGTAGAAAAGTTCCTACTACCAATGGCTCCATCAGGAAATGAAGACGAACTTTTAAAAAACAATAGAAGCCCTTTTTCCTCAACTGATTTTCATAACTATTGAGCAAATATGTCACCCACGTTGCGCACTGAGTATTCACCAAAACTGCTGGGAAGTAGAAGCCAACGGTTAAAAAAAACCCTCTAAACTCGCGAAAGTTTTGAAATACTCTTGAACATCCGTCGATTCAAAAACAAAATATTTATGAAAAATACCAACCTAATTTCATCACATACACGGCATTTAAGAAAAATGAACTTCGGTCATGGGGACAGCTTGGATCTATTCCACAGGCTTTTTCATGGAACATGTTCAGAGAACGAATCACGGCACTTGTTCACGAGAGGTGACCCACCAAAAAATCCATGCGCGCCGCCATGACTTTCGACACTCTTGCCATCTATGAACAGAACATTGAACAATGAATCTCTCCAGCAACACTGGCCAGACACCCATATACAGTGAGGCCCCATCTCGCCGGAGCAGAACTCTTGGTTGGCAAAACTCTTTGCCACTGCGCCCTACATCCCCTCACCCTCTGCGGCCAACACTCTCTCTCCTGTGGTCGCGCATGAGTGACTTTAAGACTTGGGAATAAATCCCTTATGCAGGAAGTGGTGTAGCATGGACTCCATGTGAGAAAAAATGATTTCTCCATATATATATTTGGGAAATGAAATTATGGGATGGGTCTTTTAGATCTCAGGCATATTTTCTTAAATGAGGTTTGACAATAAGTGCATTTGACAAGTTGTATTCAATTGTGGGTTTGACAAAAGCCTCTTCCCAGCAAAAAATTGGGTATTAGAAATTTTTTGGCCTGGGTGCACCCATTCACCAAGGCATTTGCTGACCCATTCATTTGGCTTCTTCCAAAAACCAAACGGCCAGCTCTGCTGGAGGCAGCCCAGACCCATTCATGAACCCATTTATTGGGGCATTAGAATTGAAGCCAATCCTAACGCC